>WBMV01003815.1:867012-1001113 GCA_013396655.1 Campylorhamphus procurvoides | reverse complement strand
GCGAACCCTTGGGCAGCACACACTCCCCTGCACACCCACCCCAGCCTGCAGGGCCATCCATCAGCAAACCCCCGAGCCGGGCCGGGGGTGTCTGTGCCCCAGTGCGGCCCCGCTCCCCGCCCCAGCCCGAGCAAAGCCGCGCCTCGAAGGAGGTGTCGGAATTAGGAATGGGGTTATTGCTGCACAAAGGAACAGAACCCACCCCCCCCGGACCCATTAAGTGTTTAACAAGAGAACAACGCGTGTTTGTTCTCGCATGTTTGTTTGTACACACAGAATGTATCCGCGACGTGCGCTTGTAAATGGGCATTGATGGCAAGTAAACATTACTGGCAGCCGCAAATAGTTGGAGGGGGAACCCAAACAAGCCTGACGTTTTAATTTTATAACCTGCTGGCCACGAGGGAAATACAAGAAATGAAACAGTTCATCAGGCCGTGATACTTAAGAGTAATAGTAGGGAGGCAAACAAGTGTAAGGAGGTGATGCTCATCATTTCCTTCAAGGCCACAGGCTGCCAGGCAGGAAACTTTGAGCAGTGCAAAGGTTACAAGAACACAGAAAAAATGCCCATCCCATATACACAAGGGAAGATCTCAGACATTCTGATAAGTAGTTTGCATATATTAACTTTTCAGAACTGGAAATTAATAGGGTTTTTTTTCCTTTGCTGTAGCAATACATACCTTTTCCCATTTAAATACCTATTGTTCTGAGAAACTTCAGTTTCAGATACCTACCTGGTAGACAAGTCATTCTAAGGAATATCATTGGTTTGCTTAATATGTTATTTGATTTTCTTAAAAGTATCAAAATGACAAAGTTAATGACAAATATTTCATTCCTATTTAGATAAACTTCTGAAGGCACTGGAAGAAAAGAAGATACAAAGCATGAAAGCTTTGCAGAACCTGAAATAACAGCCACCAATACAATGAGGACTATTTCAGCTGAATATGCTGTCACTGTATCCCTATGGAGTATTTTAAATGGATCTACAATACTGGGTTTCTACTTATTATATGCTATTCTCCTACCAAATTAAAATATATAGTATATTGTTGCATTTATTAATTGTCTAGTACTAGTTACTGATGACATTACTTGTATATTTAAACATTTTTTTTCCTCCATTCACTATATACAGACAGGATGCATAATATTGTCTTCAGAAACACTATGAAATTAACACGGCTGTTGTCAGGATTTCCAGCAGTCCATTGATGGTGTTCAAGATATGTATAGCCAGGAAACACAGTAATTGCAATATAATATGTGGCTGAGTTTGGTTTTAAGGGGTTTTTCTATTTTAGTTCTAAGTATATTAAGTGCAATTTTGAGTAAATAGGTATGGTCAAAAGTCTACACCTCTAAGCCAGCTCTAAACTACTTTGTTGGCATAAAAACCTTTGCTACAATCACAGTGTATTACCTTTAGCGTACCACAAAATTACAGAAGTTATGGCTCGAGTTAGTTTTTAACAAGATAGTCATATAACATTGACTTTTAACTAACATTTTACTATTATTTTAGGAATAACTGTGCTTAGGCTAAATTTTTGAAGTGACAACATCTTTATTTGGAAGGCAGATCCTTTCATGAGGAAAAACTAGAGATATGGAGAACATTTGCCATTCAAAAGTAGTTTGGCATGGTGACCTAACCCCACCAAGTAGTAAAAAGTACTGAAAAGACTCATCAGACTGATAAAAACATACCAATTACTTTTTCTTATTCTAATTCCAGAGCAGTAGGTGGCAGCATGAAATAGTAAAGTTACCAACCCTGAAGCTGTCATATTTTGGCAAACAGCTTTATTTCTAAGACTAATATTTTAATCTGTGTTTCTTTAAACTGTGTTCAAGTTGCTCAACTGTGAAGCATTTTAACACAATACGATATCAAAATTTTATTTCCTGTTTCTGCTTATTACAGGATTTACTCTTTTACTATCTCAATCTTTCCCGCTAGATTTTGATCTATCATACACAGAGTTTATATTAAAAAAAAATCATATTTATAATTCCCATTTCTCCATCATCAAACTGCAGCAATCACATTTTATCAGAGCACTAGGAGATCTTAAACAGACTCTTACCCTCCGTGCTGGCTGTTGCTGACACAGCAATCCGTGGTTTCATCTGCTGATCAATGTGCTTTTTGATGTAGCAAAGCCTGGGCAGGGTGGTGAGAGCCTCAGGGGGAGCCCCAGGCCCTGGCAGCTGATACAGGGTCAGGTGCACGCAGGTCAGCACTAGCCACCATGGGCTTCTTTCTCTTTTATACTCCTAACCCATCATACACTTCAATTCAAACGCTCTTCAGCTGTCTTAAATCAGCTCTTTAGGTCCACCTTGGCACCCTTTAATTGCTATTTAGCTCTTTAGAGCCTAATGAATAACACTGTTCTTCTGGCTAAAGAGTTCTGTTTTCACTGGTTGGCATCTTTTAAGCTGTTTCACTCCGCACAGAACAGGTCATTTCCAAAGTGGGCTTCTTAAATGAGGTTATTTTGATATCTGCTAAGGAACTGCTCACAGAACCCCCCATGATTTATGTCTCTTTCCAGCCATGACTTGGAGGCTAAGGCAGTAAATATAAAAAAGGTAAATCCATGTCCCTAAAGAACCAAATTATCAGCAGAACACCTTTGAAATGTGGGCTGCAGTGTTTCACTGCTGCTTCTGCAGAATGAGGATTAAAAGTCTCTCAAAGGGTTGTGAAGTTCAACCTGAAATGGCTAATTACTGTGAAAATGTGAATGATTAAACTGATATGGTTGATTACTATGAAAATCAGAATTGTGTTAGTGCCTAAACTATCAGAAAACAAACTTGGATTAGACAAAAAGGGCCAATACACAGAGTCCTTCAAAGGCTTTGTGCAGAAGTAAGAACTTTAAAATCAAGTTAGTTAGAAGGGAAACTATCTTCAGTTCTCAGATCTCCAGAATAATGTCATTCCTCAACCACTCTNTAAATCAGCTCTTTAGGTCCACCTTGGCACCCTTTAATTGCTATTTAGCTCTTTAGAGCCTAATGAATAACACTGTTCTTCTGGCTAAAGAGTTCTGTTTTCACTGGTTGGCATCTTTTAAGCTGTTTCACTCCGCACAGAACAGGTCATTTCCAAAGTGGGCTTCTTAAATGAGGTTATTTTGATATCTGCTAAGGAACTGCTCACAGAACCCCCCATGATTTATGTCTCTTTCCAGCCATGACTTGGAGGCTAAGGCAGTAAATATAAAAAAGGTAAATCCATGTCCCTAAAGAACCAAATTATCAGCAGAACACCTTTGAAATGTGGGCTGCAGTGTTTCACTGCTGCTTCTGCAGAATGAGGATTAAAAGTCTCTCAAAGGGTTGTGAAGTTCAACCTGAAATGGCTAATTACTGTGAAAATGTGAATGATTAAACTGATATGGTTGATTACTATGAAAACCAGAATTGTGTTAGTGCCTAAACTATCAGAAAACAAACTTGGATTAGACAAAAAGGGCCAATACACAGAGTCCTTCAAAGGCTTTGTGCAGAAGTAAGAACTTTAAAATCAAGTTAGTTAGAAGGGAAACTATCTTCAGTTCTCAGATCTCCAGAATAATGTCATTCCTCAACCACTCTTAAGTTTTCCAAGGTTATTGCAAGGGCCTAGAAGGGTTTCCATTACATGGAATTGCTGCTTCCTATTACTTCTCAGCTTTTACCAAGTCTTTCACTTTCCATCCAGCTCTCATCAGCCATTATTCACTTAGGTTTTCTTGCCTTAAACAGAGCTGCTTTCCCCCAGCACAGAGTTTAAATATTTTTCCATCTGTTGTTCAGGTTTACATATGGCCTTTATGTTAAAACAACCCTTTGTGTTTAATTACTGGGTGATAATGCAGGGAATAATGTCAGTTAATATGTAATCTCAGTTAAAGTTGCCTGGGGACACACATCTACTGAAAAAAGTCCTTTGGTCCATGTGCCAGAACAAGGCAGAATGGTTTCCCTTGGCCAGCGTCACCCACAGCACTCTTCTATCAGGACACTTTGGCCAAAGCCCTTTCACTGAAGCATCTCCACATTCCAAGATGATCATTAAAGAATGGTGGAAAGGATCACTGCAAAGCCAATTTGGCCTCCTGTGTTTGAAGCAGCACCTACAAAAGTAACTTAGAGGCTGTAGGAGAAACATGGGACATACGATGAAATATTTCTGCCTGAAAGGAATCACTGTGTGTACTTTCAGTTAGAAATATTAACACATTCATGTGCTTGAATTTAGCAAGGGAGTAATAAGATTGTCCATACCTGGACCAACAGCCAGGTTATTTATAGATAATGGCATATATGCTGGTTTAATTTGTCCCTAAACATTTTATTTACCTTTATTTTTCTTCTCTGTTTCCACTTGACCTCATTATATCCAGTAATTTGCTCTCATCAATATGGGCTTATGGGTTCATCGCAAAGCTAATCCATTTATCATTTCTTTTGTAAAACTTAAGCATATCTTGAACAGAATCGCATTCTCACTACATTTTCTTTTATTCACAGCGTTTGTAACATTCATTTTTTTAATTGTTTTTGTTCTCAGACTGCTCAGGCACGGCTAAAACTGACATTTAGGTGCTGGCATAGCTGAGTTCTCTTTCATAAAGCTGTCTTGTGACTGAACAAATCTATCGCTGTTGCATTCAAGAAAGGAACATTAAGCTACAAATCTGATTCACGGCCAGAGATCTCAAAACATCAGTAGGTTGCTCCCATTTCCAATTCTTAACGAACAAAACTTCTCACAAAGCAGATTGTCACCTCTTTGCAGCCAAGCTGAGGGCTGAGCAGTGACAGCTGAAAGAGCCCTGCCCACACCTGCAGTGATACCCAGGTGCTCCACAAGGGATGCCATCAGGTCTTCACTCCTGAGACCTGAAAAGGCCTCGGCTGCTTTATGATGGGGAAAAATTAGATACAAAGCCATTTGAAAACAAGAATGCATTTAAAGTATTTTATACCAAACAGTTGGGTCCATTAAATTTCAGACTGCTATATTTAAGAGTTTGCCACATTAAAATTCTCCAAATAGATATTCAGCCTTATTACAATGGCTCATTAGAATTTAAATTAATCTTCAAGGCTGCCTTAATTAGCTCAGGGACAGATTACAAAGGAAATCGAAAAGCAGTGAGCTATCATAAAATGATTTTTCTGTTTTCAGCAGTGTGTGCTGCATGACAGATTCACCTGTCCTGAAAATTCAGAGGTGAGACCTCAACAAAAAGGAGCAGCACTTAAGAAACTTGTCCTCTTTTGTTGGTTTGGAGGGTGGTGTTTCTCAAGGTCACTGAGATCTAGGTACTGAATCAAATTGCTGCCAATCAGGAACAGTCCATAAGTGGAGCATTTGGCTTTTCTAAAGAAGCATATCATTATTAATAGCACTACTCAGGTTTTTATTACACACTAAGAACATACATTTGAGAAATAGGCTGCGATTTTGATATACCTTGAGAAAAGGTAGAGCATCCACTTGAGGCAATTTAAGCAGTCANTGTATTTTAAGTATACCATCTGTCCAAAACCTTAGTATTGATATATACACTAGGAAGTTCATTTATCCCAAATTTTGGGAAGATCCTTTCTTGCCTCTTTTTTCTTCTGAATCTACAAAGAGAGGCCTTGCAGTAAAATGAACTTTTTATTCCAAATTTCTTGCATCACAAATTACAGAAAAGCAGTATTGTCAAAAGTACATACCTTCATTTTCTTTTCCCTTTTACTTCAGCCTGACAGCGAGAAACTTAGGCTTGAATAAACACAGTTAAAAACTGCAATATCTGACTGGATAGGGGAAGGCATAGAGGGCATTAAGGTGAGAACAAAAATTCACAAAGGAAACACAAAATCACAAGTTGTCCTCAAAATTCACAGGCTTGCTGGTTACTGCCCTGCTCACCTCTGTAAGGTAGGAAAACACCTTTCTTCAGAGGGAATGCCAGCACTGGAATACGTGATTTAGACTTGTGTGCAGTTCTTAAAACTCCTTTTCTGTCCTTTGCCAGGTTCTGCCTTGAGACCATGAGCAACAGACCCCTACACAGCCCAGGAGCCTGGAAGCTCCACGAGAAAAGGCGGCTCATGCTTTAAAGCACTGCACTAAAGAAAAGAACACAGCAGGAACAACCAGTAAGTAGCAACACAGATTTTAAGACATATTTTATTTAATGTGCAAAATTGCCAAGAAAAACACATGTACAACTTTAACTAAGCTATAGCCACAAACATGGAAGAAACTAATCTATGTACTCCTAAGATTCATTTCTAGAATCACTCTATGGCTCAGAGTAAAAACACAGTCATTTGGTAATGACCCAGAACATTTTAAAAGCCTCCTTTTCAGTCATATGTAAAATTCTACCATCAATATGGTTCTACATTTGTAATTGCAAAAAGAACCAGTTCTTGGAGATTTCCCTTCTGATTGCATAGTATAAAATTTTAATTAATTATTTTCTTCTTCTTTCAATTTGATCCATCCTAGACTTGGCTTTAAATTCATTCTCAATTTTGCAGCTTCAGAAAACTAATTTTCCCATTTACAACTGAAGCACTCAAAAATTTTGAGCAAGTTTCACAGACACAGCCATTACAGTTTAGTTGAATCAAGCTGTGAACACCAAAGATAACATGGATATTTGTAATCATGCAGAGCTAGTCCTTTCCATAATTCAAAGACATAAGAAAAGTTCATTTCCTTGGAAAGTGAGATCTGTTGCATGGGAAGTGAGGCAATTTATTGATATAAATTCTGTAAATATCTGTAAAAAAACATAGAGGCTGTTATTGGAAAGGCTTCCTAGAACATACTGAAATACTATCAGGAGGTGGGTTTTTTCTTGTAAATTCACATCTATTTAAATGCTACTGGAGGAACAGGTAATTTATAGTCTTGAATAATTACCAAAGCTCCATGAAATAATAAATAGTGCTTCATACTAAAGTATCCACTTGTACTCCAGGGTTTCAGTCCCTTCACCCTGCTTTGCACATGGGACACTGAGGCACAGTCACATTAAGCACCTTGCCCAGGACCAGTCCAAAATCCTGAATTAAAATCAACTGACCTCCAATCTCCCAACTTCCAGCTACCCATAACCAGAAAGCATCCTTCCTCTCTTTGCAGGATTTCCAGATACTTGTGATGGCTAATTTGCTGAGGGATTACTGGATCAGTCCTGTTCTCCTTGAAGTGAGCAGCTGTTTTGCCAATAACTTCAGTGGCAGATATCTTTACTCATGTTTTGCCTTAATACTAATAGGATATCTGTAAGTATCACAAAGCAGAACGTGGGCCAAAGCCAAGCAATGCCACAGCTATTTAAAAATTCTATAGCATGTGTTGGTTACTGCTTCTATCACACCAGTGAGGTAAAGAGTGCACCGATGGAAAAGTCAAATTCAGAATGCACAACAATGGCAAGAAAGACATTAAGTGAAAATAAAAAGTCAAAGAGCATAGGATTATCTGTGCTGGACATATGTACTTTCTAATGAGACCCAAAGAACTGCCCAGAACAGACTCTTGTTGGGCCTGAGCTGTTTTTGCTGTGTTGCTAATTCCTAACCCAAAAATTAAGCCACCATAAGACAGGTTCTATCCTATTTTCCGAAGTTTTTTGCTTTACTGTTAATTCTGTTTCTATCAAATATGACATTGAAAACAGTTTGAAGAACTCAACACCAAAGTAAAATGAAAAGGCATTCCCAGTCTCTCTGTCATAGACAGAAATATTAAAATTAATTTTTGGTGGGTAAAGTGATTGGGTTTTTTTCCTAATTGCAGTGTGGAAAGTAGTAGATAAAGACAAGGATCAAGAATAAACTTCAAGTTTACTTACATTCAGATCTCCCATATTTATAAGTCTGAAATAGAATATGCACTTAATTTTGTACTGTTTGAACAAATGAAGAAATGAAAAGCTAACCAAATACATACATTGATTCAAAGCAGTTAACTTCAAGACTTTTTGACCTGCAATACTAATGAATTCATAATTATTGAGTGTCCATCCACTGCTGAAATACAAGGTTTATCACCTACTCTTCTACCATAGATGTTTTTCTGGTGGATCCCCAGCATAGGGTGCCGTGTTCTGCTGCATCACATCTCAAGGAATTTATTGGTTAAGTTTGCTGGTGACACAGGACCTCAAAGCCACTGATTCCTTGCAAAAAGCCAGAGTTAAGGACCCACAAATTTCTGGTTTAATGGTTTAAAAAATTAAAGTTATACACAGGCACTCTTTACAAGGTCCCACTGGAGGCTGCAAAAATCAGTGCTCCTTGCCAGATACAGGAGATTTTCACTGATGCCAGTGTGTGTTGTGGTGTTTAGATGCTGGTTTACAAAGCACAGAAATGCACTGAGCTGCAGTGAAAAGGGACATATTGTGGAAGAGAAATTCACCTCCTCTCTAAATATTGTGCTCAGTGGAACAAACTTTCTGTATGGTTTACAATCCTTTGCAGTCATTATTGCCTAGAAGGTAAATGTGTAAAGTTACAAAATTATTTACAGAATGCAATATAGTTTCAAGCTACTCCTTGGGAATGAATCGAGCATGGAAAATTCAGGAAAATTCAGGCACTTCTTTAAACAAGAATTATTTTTAATAAATGGCAAAAAAAAAACACCTCTTCATGGTATTTGTAACTATTTTCAAGACATCTGCTAACATTTCACCACCTCTTTAGAACGCATTTCTCATCTTTCCTGAGCTTCATAACAGAACAACTCTGAGATCAAACTCTTCATTACTGCCTCTGCAGACCTTAAGGAACCTGAACTGCATGGGGACAAAGAGATGGACAAATAGAACTAGTTTTGGAAAAATATTGTTGAACACACACATAGATATACACAAATACGATACAATACTCTAAGAATATGGTCTTAAGTTGATTTTAAAAGCATGAAATACTATATGATTTTGGGGCATTTCAAGTACTTTTAAAATCAGGACCTAAACTACCTTTCCTGCCACACCACTTCGGTGGCTGTAGTTTTTATGTCCGTTGGTATTAAGGGTGACCCAGAGGGCCAATGTGTTACACAGGGTAGTCTGTCCATGCCAGAACCCCATCGAAATCTCTGTGTCATCTCCCACGTCTTGCACAAAGCCCGAGCAAAAAGTTTCCTGAATAACAGGAATCACCAGATGTGCTTTTTCACTTTTGGGGCACAGCAAAACAATTTTGATCAAGGATGTGCAATGCTGTTTTTCTCCACAGAGATTCTGTGGTATTAACCAGCTTTGCCTTTATCACTTAACCATCTTGAAAGTTTCTTGCAAAGAGCGAGTCAGTATGCAATTTATTCACTGACCTATATAAATCTCATTTCCACAAGTTGAGTCTTGCATTATTTATTTGTGACAGAAAGGCAAAAGTTTAAAAAAAAAATTCTAAAAGAATAATCTTAAAATAGAAAAATTTTTGATAAGAAAAAAATAATAATTTTTTTTTTAAAAAAGTGTTACTCAGTCCTGCAGTTATGGCCAAAAAAATTAACTCCTGAACAGAAAGGCTAGCCCAGAAAAGATAAGTAACCACTTGACACAGTGATTCCATATAGCACTGTTAAAAGTCTACACACACTGTATGACCACGTCTTTCTTCCTCCCTCGTCCTCCTAATGATGTAGTAATATATATATAAGATGCCATGTAACTTGGCATTTTATATTGGCAATGCAGGACTAAAAAAATACATTAAAATGTAATTAATGCTTTAACAGTCAGATGTCTTGAAATACAATGAAAACTGTGGCCAGCTTTGTACATATCAGCCCTTAAACAAAACAGTTCTGCCACTCAAGCCAGTGTTGCTTTTTCTACCTGCTTCTTGTTTTTATCTTACATTTCTTACACCTCACATTTTCAAAGTTAGTCTGAAAAAGAAATGATCACCACATGAGATAATGCCCCATCTCTATATATGGAGTTTACATGCACTTCTATCAAGTTCTACCCATATTATTAAATACAAATATTACTCATTTCTAGATTGAGTGCTGGAGGCTCTCTCAAACCCAGATTATATGGTTTTCTAAAAAAAATACCGTCAATGAATACCCTTTTATCCTCTCAAAGTTACTGCCCTACTGATGTCAGTAAATGTCACTCATAGTTTACCAACTGAAAGTGGTCAATACATATATACCAAGAAGCAATTATACGTGCATTTCATCTGAAGCTGTTTCTGCTGAGGATTTACAAATCTCAAGACACAGAGTGGTCAGAACATCAACATTTTTTGTACACAGAAAACAGTATTTTCACCTCATGACATGTTTTTCAATAAAACTGGGGCATTAAGTAGAAAAACCTAAATTACTAAGTTTTTCTCAGTAAAAATGGTATGGATATATTCGAATGAGATTATACCTTTAAACACAAATACTTTCTTCTTTGAAATCAGTATTGAAAAACTATATTGTAATTGTAGCCATACAAAATGTTTATTATATTACAAATTATTTGTACACTATATTTTCACTTTATCATTGCTTTGTGCTCAGACAATATAAATATTACAGCATGATTTTTCTTTCCCAGGAATGTCCTCACTCTCTTGATATAATTACTTTGTACTTAAAAAAAATACAGAAACATATTACAAACAGGATAAAAAGGCATTATAAATGAAGAATGTAAGATGGTTTTGTGAATAAAGTGCACCACAATGGTTTCAGAGAGATGGTTCAGGAAATACTCAACAGACAACACATTGCTGGTAACAATACCAAACAAAACTAATTTTCAAAGTCTAACAGGTCTTCCTTACTAGTATGAAGAGTACTTTGTTTAACTTTACTGAAATGTTTGAGTTTTTTTCTAGAAGGCTATTTAAATGCTTCTGTTTGAAGTTGTTCTCTTTTCTACAGGCACTCAAACCCTGCACATCTCTGTAATTGCCAGAATTTTTAGTTTTCAGTACCACAAGATACATGATTCATCGTGTAAGATGTATGACACTTTATCCTCCCCCATTTTTCAACAGAACTATTAAATTGCTAAAATATAAGAATGGGAACAGATTTACAAACGGAGCTAAGTGTCCCAAAGATGATGCTTAAAACTGGTATCTCCTACCTCCTGTGACTTTTTTGGGAATACTTCGTAACATTACCTATCCGAGCTCTATGGCTTCAGCATGTCCATCCATGTGATTGCTGCTGCTTCCAGACTTCCAGCTTTAGGAGAAAGCTGCAAAGCAGGAGTCTAAGATACAGAAATTTATTTCATGGCTCATTGACTTGCAAAATTTCATTGGGCTAAAGAGAAGAATCCTTGAAAAACTGAGATAATAAAGCTGATGGAAAATGTGTCTGATACGACTTAGCGTAGATTTAGCTTCCCAAGTTAGATGAAGCCAGTCATGAACAAGCTTAGGCTAAATTAAAGTGAGCAGCTCTTCCATTATGTCTGCACTTATGTTACAGTGACCCAAATGACAGAAAAATAGGCAGAACACTGTCCAAGGGTTCTAATGAAATGCATACACATAAATGAAGCCTAATGGAGAAACTCAGCTTTGCTCTCAGCAGATGAAGCTCCCACTGAAGCCAACCCTTTTCTGGCACACTGAGTTTGGCCCAGTATTTTTAAAAGTGTGATGTTCTCAGACAGCTATTAATTCAACACAATTTGGCTGTATTGTATTACACTGGTACGATCAGAATTATTTAGCTGACAGGTAACTGAGACAGAAGTCGGTCTTCACTAGACTTGTATTTATATGAAAGACTGAGTTTCTTTGGTTGTTTAGTATCCAAGTCACCCAAATGTGTATTTTTGTACTCCAGACATAGCATATTTATATCGATCATTAAAATTACCAGGGGTTTTTTTCTTTCTTTTTTTTTTCCCACTCTGCTTCTGGAAATTTTCTGACTATAGCAGACTAGTCACTTATATAAATATACAGCACATATATACATAGAAATTACAAAAATACATTTCATTTATATCTGATTTTAAATAATAAAAATGAAATTTCACATTTATTGAAAGATTAACTAGCATTCCAAAGCTTCTGCAATATTTAAGGTATTGGAGCAGAAGATATCTGGATATTCTAGGATAACTATGTATCACAGTCTCAGTCAGGGTTTATAATATAATTATTAGGGGAAAAAATAGCTCTGCTTTAAAAGTTTGTGCTTCATCAATTTCTGCTTCTATCCCCTATTCTAGTCTTCTCCTTCCTTCCTTCTTTCAATTTACTGGTGGTCAAAAAGCTAAACCAAGTTCCCTTTCTCACATCAGTGAAGACCAAAGAGACTCAGGGAAATGAAATGATCAGACAAAATAGTAATTGAGGATAACTAAATAACCTACTGAAATGAAGGACATTACCTTTAATTCCAGTTGACATCAAACATGCCCAACACAACAAATTTTGCAACAACTTCAGTCCTCAAAGCTAATTGCTGAAGGAACTGAAAACAATTGTTCATGGTCTCCAACTAGTTTGTACAACTGCAAAATATTAATTGCTGTCCCATTCAACCGGTTTGGTTTTCTTTTGGGATTGGATTCATACCACAATGCAGTTTAACAACCAGTGACCTTTATCTTGCACAACATAAAGTCAGAATGGTTTCTGGCAATGCTCTCTTTTTCACAGAACATTAGTATTTCTGTTAATCCATGTAACTGTTAACTTATTTACATGTTCACATAATAATTAGGTCCTCTACATTCAGAACTTCCTAGGTGCACATCCACCATTCCAGGGTCATCAAAATCAACTGCAGCTTCGGGTAGCACTTTCTGGCATCACTTTAGTAGATAGCTTTGTTTAAGAAAGAGAAAAAAGCACTGTGTTGAACAGAGGTTTTCTTGCCCAAGCAGGTCTATTCATTTTTCCAGGCTGGAAAAAGTTAAAGGTCTCAGGTTTACCAGCTTCACATGCATTCGGAGTGAAAAGTCTGATTATAGAGCAAATACAAATAACCTTTTTTACATTTCTCTTGGAAGCTCTTAGCACCAATATCCTTTGTTGGCCCTTCCTGTATTGCGTGTTGTCTCACACTGAAAAAAGTCTTCTCTGTAACTGATCAGTGGCACTGATGGACAAGGTAGCTCACCAATCATCAAAACATCACTGACCTTCTCCACAGCCCTGTCTTGCTTCACTTCCTTGTACTGTTAATAGGATGAAGAGAATCAGAGCTATTTACAGGACATTTATTTGTATTACTTACTCATCTTGATTTCTTTTGGTTTGAATGCAGTCTCTGGAATGAAAAAGCTGAATGACTCCACATTTGCTGAAATCAGCATCCCTTACACAATGTCCTGCAGCAGATAATTAGCATGGCCACCACCACCTTGACCACGGCCTTTAGCCAACCGTGTTCTGTGGTATTTTCTTCTTTAATCAAAGTTTGGACATGCAGAAGTTATCTTCAACAGCTCTGCCTTTGGGCCTGCAAATGAAACATCGTGTGGCACAGACATGTTCAGCAGCATCTCTAGTGATGATGGGTCATAATACGAGAGCTAAGTGACAAACAATTGCATACAGTCAATCTTATCCACATGAAACAGTTTCCTGCAGCATTTCCTTTGCTGGCAACCAGGATTAAGTGTCTTCAGAGTCCTCTTGCTCTACTTGAAGTCATTTCGTAGTGTTGACTTTTCAGACAGATTAAAATGCCATCAACTTTGGCACAATTCGCAGCAAGTTTGTAACTGAAAAATAAAGGAGACACCTCCTTGGCTACCCCAGGTTGCAAGATACAAACACTGTGCACACAAAAGAGACTAGACTTGGAACTCAAACATATCTGTCTGCTTCTTGGCCAGCTTAGCCACTTCTTCCCTTATTGCCTTTACGAGGGCAGCGGTGGAGATGTTGGTGAGAGGCGCGTCAGAGGGGTCGTTTTCCGTCAGGCTCTGCTGAGAGGCTGCAGTGGATGGCAGAGGAGCCTGCTCCAGGCTGGGGTGCATGCTGGCCTGCTGGCTGTACTGCCGAGGGAGCCGGGACGGCGAGTTGTGTTGGTAGCGGGGCCTCGGGTAAGCCTCGATGTAGCCGGGAAGTGGAACCTGGGGACAATTGTAATTACACAGAATGAGACAGAACAATTGACCCCGCCAGGTAACACAAACCTCCCCGGGGCAGAGTCGGGTGTAACATACAGGACCACCTGAAGAGAGTGCAAACATCCTAATCCTCAGATTGTGCTTACAAATGTCTAATTTGGCACGTGCCATTTATGCACATGTACTCAATTCCCAGCTGTGGCAACACGAACACCACCATGCAGGGAAAACACCACTTGTCCTCATTTCTCACCACCCCAAGTCAAAGGGAAGAGGTTTTCTCTGAAAGTGTGTTCTCTGCTTACCATTCCTCCTAAACCTTTTAAAACAGGCAGCATGACTGCATTTCAGGACACCATAAAGAATAGACTAGAAAAGCTGTGTTTTCTGAATTGCAGCCACTGCCTAATCCAAGCTAACCAAGTCTCTGGTCTCACAGAAACTCACCAGATCCAGACAACAGGGATAAGCTTAGGTATGCCAGCTTGGAAACTCAAGACTGGAAAGGATGTTTGACTTCTCAAAAGTATCATATTTCTGGCCAGATTTAACAGAATTACATGGGGGATTCATAATTTTACTCTGTTGTAACTTCACTGATTACAGCCCCATGTTACACCAGCTAAAACTAAAATAATAATGTAGGCCTTTTAATCATTGTGTGAGTTTAAATTTCTTGCACAAATCCCTGAACTGCAATACCAGTCTTTACAGTACTCAGAAGATCTGAATGCATTAAATAATAGGATTTATGTTTTCCAAAAGTCTATAAAACAGGAATATACAGTCCTTAATTTTAAAGGAAGCTTTATGTTTAAAGCCTTGACCACCAGGATTTACAGATGCTCTTTGCAATCTTGGGTATCCATCAAGTGATGACGAGAATGTCAAACACATTCAGTATGGTGTGATAAGACAAGCACAGAAGTGGGTATGACAAGAAGGTGATCCTGAGATGCAGGTGCCTCTGTTTAGTTTACAATAGGTTATTCAAAAGACAATTTCAGTAGTACAACATGTGAACACACCACTAGAGGCCACCAGGTTACTGATGTCTCTAAGCAGCATCCAGCAATCTGGACAATAAGTGCTTTGTTGGATGCATTTGCCTTCTTCCACAAAACTCAGTGCTTCAATTCCTAACATTTAATTCAGATAATAATAGATTATAGTAAATTAAGTTTCCTCTGTTCCTGTTTTTACAGTCCAGGCTAGTAGGAATGCATGAAAAGTATTTTAATTTTCCTCTTACATATATTAAGCCTGTTTTTACCAACTGTAAGAAAATCTTGGAAGTATGATCAAGCTATAATCTAGAGGCTCAGAAGCCAGAACACATCCAGAAACTCAGACCCTGAGTACTACTGAGAAAACCTGAGCATTACTTTTATCTTTATACTCTTCATTTTTATTCAGGCTTTCTGACCATGTTTAAAGCCTAATATACATTTTCTATCTGTCCATGTTATGTTTTTAACAGTATCACTAGTTCCTCTAGTAATGATTTTCAAATAAAGACAATTTCTTGACAGATTTACACTCTGTAAATTAGGAGATGCAAATTCATTCAGAAACCGCAGTGGTTTGGGTTTACATTTTTACCTCTTCTGCAATGCCACTGGGGGGCTGAAAATCTGAGTAACAAGAAGTTGTTAAGGCCCTGCACTAGGTAAGTGAAACCAAAAGGGACATTTATTTCCTTTAAATTCTATATTGCCACAATTATTTTCCAGACAGATTCTTGCATCCCTCTCCACTCCTCAGTGTATGGTCTGCTGGCACTAACTGCTCTTCCCACCTCTTTCCCTGTTGACACTGAAACCCACAAGAGGGTTACACTATTCTTCCAGAGGAAAAAACTGGGGACTGGAGACTTGTTTTCCAGTTTATTTTCAGTCTCCACTTTTGACAAGTGAATCTGACTCTTTTTTCATGGGACAGCAGCCAGGAGTAGGAATACAAAAGGGAAAAATCTGTTTTGTGGCTTTTTTTCCTTTTTGAAGGAAAAGTTTAAAATCATCATTAAGATACAGCATTGTTAAGATACTGGATTTAAAATGCCAGTAAGCTTAAAAATACACATACACACAAAAAGAAAACAACAACCAAAAGAATAACAACAAAAGGATAATAATGGTTTGCATGCTTTAAAAGGCAGCTGTGAGAAGGAAATCTATTCTATACAACATCATCACAAGCCTCCAGGTGTCAGCGACACTTCAGCAGGTGTGCTCAGCTTACAGATGAACATCTTTTCTTTTTCTTGACAGTTCAGCCTACAAATTCAGACCTGCATCTCAAAGTCATATCAAATTCTTTTCCTCACATCAGGAGCAGTAATAAAGATTTGACAACAAATAGCTGCCCCCAGGAACATTTGTATGACCATGTTGTCTCTTGCTTAGCTGCTCAAAGCCAACTTAGACTTCAACTGCATCCACTAAAATATTCTGTTGATGATCTGTACAAGGAAATAGGATCCATCTCCCAGGTTTTTTAGCTGCAGTGGTTCTGCATAAATACCAGATGTGAGCTCAAGCAGCAGAATTGATCTTTTTTCCCCTTGTGGAGAAAAAGCTCTAGATTTGAGAAATTGTTTCAAACATGATAAACTACTGCAATTTATTTTAGGGTGTTTCAACTTCTATTCTTTGAAATGTAGGTTTACTTTGGGCTAAAAATTACATCTGCTCCAGTCTAGCATTGCGCAATAAATTATTTAATTTATGATCTGTCACTCCAGCCTGCTGGAGGACTCGAAACACTGCACAGCAGTGCTAGGATTCCAAAGCCAGGCTGTCTTGAGGGAAGCCTCCAGGAGGGAGAGATGCTCCCCAGCTTTCAAACAGCACAGGGCCACCTCAAGAGGCATCATCACCTTCTCCTGCCACATGTCTTTCCCAATACTTTAGCTCTGTCTTGGGAAAGAAAAATGTTATCCAACCCACCAACTTTAAACACGTGCTTGACCCTAACCTAGTGAATTATTTCACTCTCTAAAGACCTTGCTCACAGTCCATGTGATGGACTGAAGCTGAAGCATCTATGCGTTCTCTTATGGCTTTTCACTACTAGAGGAAGGAAAAATTATCCCTATCAAATTCTTAAAACACCTCCTGTGCAAATCAGAGAAAACAGATGCAGTTAGAAAAGTAGGGCTGCTTACTGAGTCTGCCCACTGGCCTGGCAGTTCATTCTCTCCAGCATAGGACATCCAGCCTTGGTTCCTGTAGGCGGTGGGTGGTGTGGGGATAAAATAGCCTGTGAAGCCGGATCGGTTTGTGGCTGGTATGGCAAACACTGCTGGTACGGTATTTCCTGTTCAATAAAAAAAGAGTAGACATAATTAATGGGTGAGATTTGGGGATATAAATGGAAAAATAATGCTATGGACTCAATGGTAGTTTGTTGGGGTTTGTTTGGGGTTTTGTTTTGGGTTTTTTGTGAGAATGTAATCATCACTGGTTGTCTGCAAGGTTCCCACCATCTGACTAGAGCATCTCCATGATGCTGGGAAATACTGGAAAAGGCAAGATTTGTAGTTGCCCTTATAAGCATGTATAGCCTTCAGGGACATAGGAGGACTTAGTCCTTAGGACTTGATCCTTGTAACAACTGCTCTTAATCAAAACTTTGAATCATTAGAGAAAAGGCTTTTTTTTCCCCCCTTACGTTTGTTTCCTTTGTTCAGTTTTCAGCTCGTCACCATGGTTTTCAGTATAATGGACCTTTCTTTTCACAGTTTATGCAGTCTTTCTTAACTTCTCTAGGCACAAAACCCACAAAAATGAGTGACTGATATATTTAGCAGGCTGTACCCTCAACAACTCCATCATAAAACTTCATTGCTTCTGTAAATATACCAAATTTCTGCCTGCTCCATTCCTTTCCCAGGAACAGTCTATGACTGCAATAAACTACGCAGCTACAACTTAAATAAATATTTCCAAGGGAATTTGTTGACACCAAATCTGGTTTATCACGTCTTGATCAAGATGCATGCACAGGGATGTCCAGGAAGCTGCCCACTAAAATTCACACTCTAATTTGAGTAGAAGAAACCAGCCATACTAGCATAAGTTTCAGCCAAGTCTCTGGATATGGTCACATCTGATTTTAGGTAGGGTTTATTTCTGTGGCTCACAGAGATGCAGAGATGCTGCTGTTCCAGAGATGATCCACAGGCTATAACTAGGCTGTCTGAAACATTTTCAGTGAGGAATGAAAGCACAGTAAAGTTACACAGGCGGGCACATTCTCTGTACGGGAATCAGTGCAGGGAAAATACAATTTCTCTCCCTTCGAACTGCACATCATTTGAATATTGCTACTAATTGCTCTCAGAAGATATGATACCACTCTGCTGACAAAATCACAAGACATGGGCATTTCTCCTGAAATTCACACAGAGCACAATTAAATTAGCATCAGTTACTGGCTGCTTCAAATACCTGTCCCCCAGAAAGTCATTTACAGCCCTGGCACATTTTTGCTCCTGAACAATCTACATGAGGCTTATGCTGTCCTACTCTGACAGATGCTGCAGACACTGCACGGGCACATGCACGGAGATAGAAAGGCTCCACCAGTGACATCCATCCCCAAAGCAGTCTCCACAAACCCAGAGATTTATGGTTTCTCAATGACCTCCCATGCAGTGCCCAGCCAGAAGTGCTCTGGATGCAGTCAAGGTATGCAAATATGAGAAAAATATATTTCATAGTACATTTGTCTCCAGAGCAGAAACACATGATCTGTTTTCTACTGTTAGGGACTTTTGACTTTGGGTTGGAGTGCCTTTCACCTGCATCAGGCAGGATGCTGGAGTCAGCCCTCAGGGAAGCAGTCACCATGGAATTACTATGGACCAGTGGGGTCTACGGTGCCTGCACTGCAGGCAGCCCCTGGCTGTCTCACAGGACCTCTATCCCAATTCTCCCAGTCCTTTGGTGGGAGGAAGGTGGGCTAAGAAGTGTGGGCAATCCTGGTTCTTTCCAGGTCATAAACAGCACAAGGGCTGCTCTTTAAAATGAGTTAGTAAGGCTGGAAATAAGTATTCTTCAGACACACACAGAGAAGAAAGTGGTGCTCCTGTACATGACACATGGCTTCTACATCAAAACACTCTTTTAATTTAACCAGGGCAAAATGAGCTACTATTCAAAATTAGCTAATGCAATAGCTTATCCTAAGTTATTATTACAATGTCATTGTCTTAGAGCTGATGTTTGGCTGCATGAGAGTGACATTAGGCCATTACATTCCAAATCAGCACACGCAGCAATGTTTTTCCATGTATTAAGAAAATAAAAACTTTTTTCATATCAGAACATTAGAAACCTCCTTGTCTTTCCCTGCCTGTATTACAGCCTTTTGCAGCACCTGTCATATATAAAGTTTCCTCCAGCTACTCCCAGAATTGTTCTGGCAAACTCCACAATATACACAAAGGTCACTTTGTCTCTTCTGAAATACAGCCACTCTTCAGCAGTAGCACAACATACCTGCTTTTAACATACATCAATAAAATCTCCCCATCACTGGAAATGATAAGAAAGCATATCCCACAGATCACATTACTGCACACATAAAGAGCAAGCTCTTGGTAGTGTGGCATATTTTATAGCTTGAAATGTTTCAAAACGTAAGGGTGAGCATCTGCTCTTTTCAGATTCACATGCACCATTTCCAGAAACTATGACAATAAGTGAGAGTAGAATGGATCCTTCAAACCCACTGTATTGAATTAATTGACAACACATTTGCATATCCACATTACTATTCTCAGTAGGTGATGTTGAAGACAATGCAGGTAACTATTACTTCTGAGGAAGCTAAGAAAGAAAATCTTCTGACAGATTAACAGAGCAATGTCTAATAAACCTTCTAATTTCACAACTTTGAACTGACAATGCAAAATTCTTTTGAATTCTGTAAGCTCTTTTCTATAGATCTTCAAGAATAAGCTATTTCAAGTATTTTTCCAGCTGTTATCCAGATACCATCAAAACAGTGTATCAGCTTAATCTCATTATTAAATCAATTAATTCATAAACAAAATTCATATCAAAAGGACCAGGAACCAATTAGGCCTTTAAAACCAGGACTTTTAGACCCAAAACAAGTTCTGCACTTAGGCAGGAACTGTATTGTCCGAAACAGGACAGGTGACAAGCCAGCAGATTACCTATGACTGTGCCTTATGCTTTGAAGGGAAGGGGGCACATACTTTCAACTTACCCCCCTCAGTAACTATGACAAGAGCAGGGGTTAAGTTTCTCCAGAGGAAATAGGGAGTCATAGAACTCATCCCACAGAGAGGCTGGAAATCCTCAGTCTCTTGAAAGCTCTTCTTTATGTCCACTTGTTTTCCTCCCCTTTCCTGCCACATCAAGCAGAGCTGAGTGCCATTCACCCTCCTTTGGCAGTACAATTTGTACTCCATTGTACATCCTCTGTTTTCAAGCACTTGGACTGATATTCTTGACTGATAAAATAATGGGAGCATCCAACTAATTTTTCCATGCCCCTCAGAACCCCATTACCTGTCTCTCCCACTTTGCTTGGTTTGTACATGGTGTAACACAAACGTGCGAGTTCACACTGAAGTTCCAGTACTGCGACTTCTGCCTTTGCCACCACCAACCCTCTGCACCAGCCCTAAAAATGCTACTGGGTGTTGTGGTGCAGATGAACAGTTTTACTGAGCTTTAATAATTCAGAGTCCTGATCAGTGAGCCAGCAGAACGCCATACTTGAAAAAAGAACATCTGGGGCATTACTGTTGGATCTCACCTTCAGAAAAGACCGTTTCCTGGCACTTCTGCAGGACGAGTATTTTACAGTGCAGCTGATGCTGCATTTACAAAGAGGCAGGCAGTCATCTATAGGCCTCCCACAGCTGGACCAGGAAAAACTCCACTTAATAGAGTCTTTCTCCAAATACTCATCCATATTTGCTATATCCCATACATTCATGTGTATCCAAAATAATACATAAGGCTCTCAAAGCTGAAAGTTGGGTCTGCATTATTTTTTCACCTGAGTGAAAAGCTGATTGATCAAGTGGACCAACAGACATCGGAGCTCTCGAACCAGGTGCAAAAGGTGTCTGGTCATGATGCTGGGCCTGATCTGCTCCACTGGACTCAGGTATTCTCACTTTGCTGCCAATATCTGATGTAGACCTGTGCATTAAGAAAGGAAAATAAGTTGAAACTTCATTCTGACTTACAGATGAGATTTATAGCCTATCAGCTATAGCAGGATAAGCCAGCTAGGAATGAGCTATCCAATTTTGCTCTGGCACACCAGAAGTCTGGAGAACAACTGGAATGCAGTATGTCTGGAGAAATTTGAAAACAGCTTCTCTAGCCTGGTCACTATTTTGGTATTACATTGTATAGAGCCTTTACCTGCTGCTTCAAACAAATGCCTGTGAAATACAGCACACAAAAACAGAGTTTTACCATAATTCACCAACACAAGGCTGTAGACAGCACCATGTCACTACATTATATATGATATTGTGTCATATATTAGGAGACTACTGTGGTAAATAAGGTTAACTGCACTCAGGAAGTATTAACAAGTTTGGAAATGGTGTGCCCCAGTTGCTTCAGAAGAGAAATGTAATGGATGAACAAGAATATGCCAACATTCATTGTGCCCATATCATGAATATTTCGATAGAGTTCCACTATCATAAGCAGCCACTCAGAAATGTTTCTTTTGGCCCTGGTGCTCCACAGCTCTCCACAGGCCTGTGGTGACTTGGATTGCAGCTGGCACCAGGTAGGACTTACCAACACAGCACAGAGGGCTAAGTGAGTCACTCCACCAGAGAAGTGCAAAAATTCCTTGAAATGCATTTTATCGAGCACCTTACTGCGAGGAAGAGGTAAAATGCACATGCTGAGCTGAAGCAATGAGGCTTTTGCACGTATTTGGCTTCAGATATGCAGGGATGAGATATCTGAGAGCTGGGCACATTTCCCCAGACCTGAGGGTACTGAGAAGCATCTTGCAATTCATCCCTCTCCTGTTGCAAGTCCTTACCGTGCAGAAAAGCAGGAGAATGATGGTGTGAATTATCCACCACACACCCTCAATCCAATACACACCCTCAATCCAATATGCCATTATGTGAGCTGAGGCAGAGCATGCTTTAAAAGAAATCACAGCCTGCATTTCCTACTTTTATGGAAGCAGATTAGCTAATAGAAAATTCATTGTTATTTCTTTTTGTGTTGAAGTTAAATAAACCCAATGTGTTTCTAATTTCATGAATGTGTCTAAGTGCCTTTTAAATGCCCCATCAGGGTTAGCCCCAGTTCTAATTATAACAGTGGTTTTTAGAGATCATATGTAAAATAAAATAAAAGATAAATACCTCCTGAGAGAGGCAACAGCCACAGGACCCGTTCTGGGAGGGACAGGAGGGGGAGGAGAACCCATTACCATCTCAGGAAGCTGAGAAAATCTATAAGCCTGTAACAGAGAAAAACAAATATTTTCTGAAACACCAGCAGATCTCAGTCAAATTGAAACCCAAAAGAAAGTCAGAAATTAAATACCTGCTCCATGTGCCATTCATCAGGAAGCTAAGTTTTTGGGGCATCAACAGGAATTGCATTTATTTGAGAATTTACAGTGCTTTGGTGATTTTAGAATGTAGAAAATGAGTTCAGAGGCAAGATGATGTCTAATTAAAATAAAATGCATTAAACTCTCTCTCTGTGACATTTGAAACCTGCTGGCAAAGCAGACCTGTTATGATTATGTGAGACTCAACAGCTGCTTTGGACCACAGGAAAAGACCTCAGTATCTTCACTTCCTCCAGCAAGAAAATATTTTAAAGATTCAGAGAGCATCCTGAGAACAGCATGTAGTGAGGTGAAGCCGCCTCTGAGCAATCCATATTTCAACCTCTTCCTTTCAGCCTTCAAGAGATGAAAAGAGAATTCTTCACAAAAACCCCAAGCTCTGTAACTTTCTAACACAGCAACAAAGGCCCCAAACAGTTCTGAAAAGGCAGACTGGTGCAGAGAAACAAAGGGCCAACCCACCAAGTCACAAAATTAAGCAACTTGCCCGTAACAATTCTGAGTTTCATCACTAATACATGAGGGACGAGTAATCACGTGCATGAAACCCATGGCACTCAGGAAATGACATGCTGGACAAAATTTCCCTTCTAAATTCTTTGTACTGTTACAGATTAGAGGCCAGAACTTTGCTAAATATACTTAAAGACAGAGGCATGATATCTCACTAGTGTTTCATTGGCATTGGGTGAGGCTTTTGTTTTCTTGGTCTTTTAGCTGGGTTTTTTTTGTTTGTTTGTTTTGAGGGGGTGTTGTAGTTTGTTTTATTGTTTGGCTGTAGTTTTTCGTAATTATGCTTTTCTTGACAATGCTTCAAAACAATGCACAGGATTGAACATAAAATAAGAGCAATAACAAATTTGGGAAAGGCTGTTCACAACCAAGACAGGCATTTTGGGGAAAAAAAAAAAAGGTGGAATTTTGGCCCTCTAAACAAGAGGTATCTGGTTCAGCCAGAGAAGCTCCCTCTACAAACAGCAGGGCAAGTTCAAAACACACTCCCATGGGGTGAGTCACGCTCTATCTCCTGCCTGTAGAAAAAGCCTACAGGATTTATGTGATTAGTTCAAACTTAACACCTACATTCAGGTTTGAATTTGGCAATCTAAATCCCACACTATGTATCATAAAACACTATCTTTCAGTGATCATCTTTTAAAATCACACATTTAAACCGTATTCCAGTACCTCCATTCTCAAATACCTGCAAAACTGGGTTAACAAAGAGAAGAGGTAATTTATCAAACACTGACTTTTGATGTCAGTGTCTCCAAGGGAAAAGCAATACAGACCAAGCATCTTTCTCCCTCCTCTCACTACCACCTCTTCTAAAGCAGGGTAGAAACCCCCAAAAGGCATGTCTAGGAAAATAATTTTTTCTTTCATGCCACCCACAATGTCTCCTAATATTTACTTTTACCATGATATTTAAAGAATCTATACATTTAGGTAGGGGAAAAAGAAAACTAAAAAGGTACTGGTACATTTTTTAGCCGGGGTTGGAAATACTGATTTTTAATGAGAGAACTGTAAGGAAAAAACAATGGTTATTTGCATCAAAGAAAACCTCAATTATATTTCTCTTAATAGTGCTGGATGTGAAATGCTCTGCAATGCCTCTTCTGCATCTCAAACGCTGGCAGTGTTCTCACAGGCTGAGCTGAACACTTCCTTCTGGCTCCACAAGCCTTTCATCCCACATCTTGCTCTCAGCATGCATTTGTACCAAGTATGAAATCCTTTTTATTCCCCCTCTTTTAAAGGAACAGCACCACGAGATAATGTTTCAGAGTGGAAAGTGACTCCAGACACTGCTTAGCAGGGTAGCAGAGACTCAGAGGTAGATCTGGTTTTTCCCTTATGTGTTAGTGGATGTGCTTTGGAATATGGACATCAAAGGAGGTATTTTAAGGGATCACAGTTCACAAACACGCTGGGACTTGCTCTGAAAAATTTGGGGGGAAAAAGTAAAATAGAAAATCGAAGCATTTCTTTTGCTGCTTACACAGGAGATGAACAACTTTGAGTGAGTAGCAATATTTTGCTAATGGCTGAGCAGAGAGAATCCTGTTAGAGGGAAAAATCCTGTAAAAAGGTCTGCCACACCATGCTAAGAAACAGTCAATCCTCATGCTGAGCTTCCACACACACCAACATGGCTATGAGAGGATACTCCAGTAAAGTCTCTAGAATTTCTCCAGTAGGTTGGAGCATTAGTGTTTTCCTGCATAAAACACATAAATAGAAAAGAAATGTTCATAAGCTAAATTAAAGTTTTACTATAGGGATCTGATATAGATTTAGAGGAACCCTTAGGTTTTTGGCTAACCAGCATGATTGTAGAATTCATGAAATTCACATATCATTGTAAATCCAATCAGAGAGAAAAAAAAAACACAATCCAGCTGATATCACAGATTTTCCTAATTTTACTCTTCAAAATGAGTTGATCCTTTCAAAAGGATCTCTTTGGTTTCTGCCTTTTCACCCAGGATGATAAACCCTCTGGAAGATGAAGTCCAGCCACCAGCACCACTGTCTTCCACAACCCATAAAAGTCTAAAGTACCATCTGTCAGGATGCAGGGAAGAAAAGATAAATCACAGAATGGCTTGGGTTGGAAGGGACCTTAAAAATTATATAGTTTTGACAGCCCTGCTGTGTGCAGGGAACGTTCCACTAGACCAGGTTGCCTAAAGCCCCACCCAGCCTGGCCTCGAACACTTTCAGGGATGGAGCAGCCACAGATTCTCTGGGCAGCCTGTGCCAGGGCCTCACCACCCTCAGACTGAAGAATTCCATTCCTATTTCTAATCTAAACCTGCCCTCTCTCAGTTTAAAGTCATTACCCATTGTCCTATCACTCCATGCCCTTGTTAAAAGTCCCTCTCCAGCTCTCTTGTAGCCCCTTTAGGTACTGAAATGGGCTCTAAGGTCTCCCTGGAGCCTTCTCTTCTCCAGGCTGAACAATCCCAGCTCTCTCAGCCTGTCTTGCCAGGCCAGGATATAATAATTATAGGCTAAAGCAGAAACATTGCAGTTGGCTTTAAGGCTGCATTTCCCTGGTTACAATATTTAAATATTTTTGACACCTCTAACTCACAGATTTGTCTTGGGTGACATTATTCAGTGTTGCCTTCTAATTACAGAAATATCCATCTCCTTACATCTCACCGTGGGAATGAAAAAGGGCAGTGCCTTTTTTATTTATTGAATGATTTAACTATTAAATTGCAGTCCAGGAATGATACATATTGATTTGGTTTTGCTTTAATAGCTGTCCTGTTCTATACTTAGCAGCTGTTACAGAAAGTTGGCTGAATTTTGGTAAAATACCTCACTTTACCTCTGTCAAATGAAGAGAAGCTCTAAGGATGTGGATGCATTATCAGTCCCTCAGCCTGCAAGTCTTGGTCATCAGTGTGTGTTTATGGTTCTAGATCTCACCTTGGGACCCAGAGCACTGAAGAGGAGAGATGGGAACTGGTCAAGCCTTGCAATAAAGAGGGGTTTTTCCCTCTGCTTGACTCAGCTGAGCAAATTTCCAAAGCAGTAACATGACCTGCCAAGGCAGAAGGCTGGCAGTCAGGCTTGTGTCACACAATCAACACTGTAAGTCCATCCTGCAGTCACAGCATCCCAGCTGGATGACAAGGACTCAGCCAAGTGTTACTCAGCACGTTTCTGGAGGCTCCAGAACAACGCTAAGGGTTTGCATTTCACCAGCTTTTCTCTGCCAGGAGAAGGCATGAGCCCCATAAGAAGGAATCCTGTTTTCACAGGTCACCCAATGGGCAGTCTAGCAAACAGGCATTTCCTCAAAAGAGCCACAGATATTGTAGGTATTTATGTTAGCATGGAAAAAAACCCAAGCAAACAAAACACACAGAAAGCAGCAAAAGGGAAAAGGAAAAGAAAGATGCATGCACACTCTGGAGAAATACACAACTGCTTGATGGTGGGACTAGCCAAGAAGTTGACTGCAAGCAACCAAAGGTCCATAACTTGGAGGACACCTGAAGAAACACAGACCTGAGGAGATGATCTGGACTACTGAAAGCAGATGACACAAATAATTAGGGACAGAGGCCAACACGGAGATGAAGATTTGCATGCAAAATTTTGCTTTTTTTGCCTCAATCTGTTTAACCTTTTTGCTTGATAAGGATTGAGCGTGTCTGTGCTAGAAATCCTATGCAGCATGTGTACGATATGCTTCTGAATTAGGTTTTATAAGACCTAAGGGTACATTCAAATTACTGGAAAGTTTGTGGGATCTTGTAGAAAGTTTAGACTGGAGTAACTGGGCTGTAAGGAGACAGATCTCAGAAGAGAGATCTTTATACTCATCTTGTATCTAAAGACCCAAAAAGCCAATGTCTACATTTGTTCTATCAAAGCAGGCAAAATGCTCTTGAATCTGTATTTTGGATTATAATAGCACTGTTAATGCTGACTTTTAATTACCACTAAGAACTGAACTCACTGAGCCTGGACACCTTCTCTACCCGTTGTCCAACCCAGTCCCCCGCACAGCATCTCCCCCAGAGCTGCCGAGGAGATGTATCCCAGGCAGGCAAAGAGCAGCTAAGGTGCTGAGATGTCATTCCTCCATGTTTTTCCTACCCTCAGGTCACTTCCCACACACATCTCAGCTGGATATGTTCACCTGCAATCCTCCATCCCCATCTGAGAACAAACCAGAAAATGCTGTGGTTAAAGAACAGCACGAATTCATGAAACTGATACGTAGAAAACTATGAACTACCAGCTCTTATCCAAAGTCCAGCAGCCTGTGCTATCCCAATCTGTGTTGATCAACTATCTCCAGGGAATTTAACACTACCTTCAGAATGCCAGAAAGATAAGCAAATGCTTAAGGTCCCAAACATGGCCACTATTTAGGAAAGTAGTAAGTCTTAGAAAGAAAACCGCGAATGATTCACCAAAAAAAGTATGGCTGTTACTTAAAAACCTCTCACCATACATTATTTTTAATTTCATTTTTGAAAGATTCTTTGAAGCGCCAAACTAATTTGACTCCCCATTAGCTGTCTCTTGAGCTTTTAATTGAATTCTAACCATAAAACGTGATTACATGCTGTATGAAGTGCATTGGACCAATTTCAAAATGCCAGAAATAACCTTTAGCACAATTTAAATAGCACCAGCCTGAACCTTTGCAGGCAGTGCCACTGGCTTTCAGCTATGTTAAGAATAGTTCAGAAGCAGCATCCCTTAATGTACTTTTTATTGTCATGGAAGGAAGTCATGGTAATGGTTACTTTGAACTGAGGACATTTTTCTGCATTATCCTCTTTTTCTAGCCAGAGCAAAGGACTCAATTTGAAATGCAATCTTTAAAAAAAAAAAAAAATCATTTTTGACATAAAAAACCATGCCTTTAAATGGACAACTTTTCAGGCTGATATTGTTAGATGGGCTATTTCTCATCTGAAAGCAATCACCTCTGGTTTAGATTTGTGTCTGACATATAAGAAAATATGTTGCTGAGTTTCACAATACCGAATGTGAGAACTCAGGGGTAGTTTCACAAGCCATGAACATGCACGGTGCTGCTGTGACTGCTGTCTAGACACCTATAAAATTCCATTAACAATTTCCACCCACGGATTTAAGTTCTTAATTCATTTATTACTTCTGTGAGGTAAGGACATGCTAGCTGCAATTTGAGGCTAGAAAATTAAGGATAAAGAGTGACTAGCTGCAATTTGAGGCTAGAAAATGAAGGATAAAGAGTGACTTTTAAGGTCAACCAAGAAACCCATGGAATTAAATCTTCCTTAGAGTCCCAAGCCTTAGCTCTAACTGCAAGACTGTCAGTAACAGCCCACATCAGGTCCCTCTATTACACTTGCTTTGCACTCTTGCAATGATGCTCTTCGGTGATGGACCTCTCCAGTGATGCAAATGTTGATGTTTCATACCCAGCTGCTGACATAGCTGTTCTATGAAATGCCACTGCTTCCTAATATGTGTTCAGTGAACAGAAAGGGATATGCAAACAAGTTTTTGATCTGTTGAACAGCCTGGAGCTTAGTGCAACCTATTCATTCAAGGGCAGTTTAGTCAAGCCACCCTTACTGCTAAAATAAATACTGAGTGTTTATGGTGTATTTGTGTGACTTACCCACTCCCCATCTGCAAGAGACGTGTCTGGGTAAGCATGTACACATACATCCCACTGCCCATCATTATTTACTGCAAGCACAGCTTTACAGCTGCTTTTAAGCATGTCAGTGGGACTCCTCGGAGTCGAAACACCTTTATGACATTACTAAAGAGAAGCTTCACTTACTGGTCTCGGTAAGCTGTACTGATACATTTCTGGTCTGTACGTGGGTACCCACTGTACCCCCGCTCTAGGCCGGGTCATGGTGCCCGGCGCGCTGGTCACAACCTCCGAGTAGGGCAGGTGTGGAGCCGAGCCGTACGAGTCCTGCCTGCTCTGGCCTCCGTGGCCCGCAGAGGCCAGGCTGAAAGCCTCTTCCAAGAGCATGTGCATCTGCTGGCGAACCTCGTCAATGGAGGGCTGAGAACTTAAAGTTGAGGTCTCCGAGTGGCCTTTGGCCTGACGGGACCTGCTGTAATTCCGGGGCTCGTTGACACGGTCAACATTTGTTTCTTCTATAATTTCAGGCTCAGTCTGTTGGGGGGAATAAAAGCACGTATATGTAGAAAGCTTTACAAGACAGTATTTGTGCTGCTTCGCAAAACATTCTCGAACACAGATGTAACATATACAAAGTCAGGAATTGTGACGATGTGGACGTACGACAAACATTGGAAAGGAGTGATACGATGCAGGGGAGCATAATGGCTTTTTATATTCTACATTGTTTGCTGGGAAAACTAGCAGGAGCACTCTGTAGCAGATTAAATTGTCAATGACTCCCTTAAAAACAATTAGAATTAATGTTTGAATTCTTTTCTTAGTTGTAGTATCAATGGGAGCACAACTGTGCCAGGAAGAGTATGGTTCCCATACCATCACTCTGAAGGGCC
This sequence comes from Campylorhamphus procurvoides, assembly GCA_013396655.1. Classification (NCBI taxonomy): domain Eukaryota; kingdom Metazoa; phylum Chordata; class Aves; order Passeriformes; family Dendrocolaptidae; genus Campylorhamphus; species Campylorhamphus procurvoides. The sequence continues at coordinate 971,387 of WBMV01003815.1, read as the reverse complement.
CCTTACAAAGGGACTGCTTATTACAGCTACAGGGACTGAAATTTCTTTGTTTATTCTCTCACATTAAGATTCCACAAGAATTAAAGTTTAGGAGTTTTTCTGAACTTTCTAGCCCAGTGAGGACCACTAACAGTGACACCACCAACTAGGTTGTGTCCCTTGCAGAGAATACCCTGACCCAGCTCTCTCACCTTACTCAGCCACCAAACAGGAATTGCACAGATATTTATGCAAAGTTCATGTGGGAGCAGTGAATGAAGCACATACTCTAAAAAGCAGATAGGACTTCACATGACAGACTTCTTCATGACAGAAAAACCTTCCTAGGGAAAGAACTTGACAGTGAAATACTGCACTCCTTTTATCAGATTAGTTTTACAGCCCATAGTTTTATAAAATATATATTTTAAAAAGGGAACCTAAACCACCAACTGATTCCTTATAGATCTTTAAATATCTTTAAATCTGAAAGGTATTTAAGATGCTAGGATAGCAGGAATGAACAATAGGATATGTATTGTCTTCTATATATAGCACGAGGTTGGAACTGTGCTAGTGTTTAAAATAGCCACAAATAAAAAAATACAACAGGATGTTCTTACCAAAAATTCCAGCCCTCTCCTGATCATTTGAGTGTTCTGTAACTCCTAGTGTGGCATATGATTTTTCCCATCTAATCATTCTTTTTTACCCCTGAATAGATAAGCAACTGTGCCCCCAAACTTTTGCAAGCTATACCACAATCATCATACATATTTCTTGCTTTTCAGAGGAAAATATCAAACTGATTTTCTTCTTCTATTATCAGTTACTCAGTTACATTGTTGGTCTAAAAATTTATAATAAATTTAACTAAAAGATTAATATGTTTTCTGTGTTTTAAGTGTAGCTATATTTTGTATTTAATGAAAATACAGCAGAAAAAAGAGAAAATTTAATTAAGTCAACGATGAATCATTTATGTATTAGAATTCAACCAAAGTTTATATAATTATGTTTACACAGTATATTATCCAAATTCAAAACCACAGACCTAGCTTCAGGCTTCCTGAGTGATACACACATCAGACTGGGGGAGGGACAATGTAACTGCTCAAGATGAACAAAAACTTTGTAGGAAATTTTCAATTAAATACTTTCCCTGGATTTTACTCCTTTCTTTTGATTCCATTGTTGTGTTGTTACAGTAAATAAAAATCAGGTACATTTTAGAAGCCTGACTATAAAATGCAGTGGTAGTTTGTCTAAGTGCAGGCAAAGAGCCTCTTGAAATCATACTGTCCCAAATGGATGGTTAATAATCACAGCTCTTCTATTTCTCCATGCCTGTAAAAATGTCAGTGAGTGGAATCCCACAAGAGGCCTATTAGTACACAATGATGAAATAAATCAGGTTTTCTACAAGCCCTTGGTGAAGCCATTAGACCTCTACAGAATGTCTAAAATATATATGATGAATAAACGATGCATATTAGCAGTCAACATTAAGCCGGCTTTGATTTATCAATATAAAAGTTGACTTGAAAGTTTTGGAGGAGACTGGTGATCATTTCTTTTCCTCAAGTTTTAAAATTTATTTCAATGCATCTATCACTTTCTGATGTATGCCATTTGCTTTCCTGTTTACTGAAACATATAAGTATCATAAACAGATGCCACTATAGTCGTTAATGCAACCATTACAAAGACCCACATATTGTCCATACACAGTTACTGTATAATAGAAGGAGCTAGAGTTACATGAAGAAGGAAAACAAAATCTTGTAGAGACAGACTTTATACACATCTTGCATAATTCTGCTACTGCAAGTACAGCAGGAACATTCCTTATGAGAACATTAATGCATGAGCTTCTTGAGGCGTTGCATTCATTAAGCTCTATCAACAAAATTATGCCACTGAATTCTTTTGGATACTAGTCTCTTAGATATGTATAATAAGGCACATTTCTTCCTTTTACACCAAAAACAGCCTAAATATTTTCTGTTCTGCTATAAAGCTCATTAGCAGTCTAGAGATTCCGGAGTCTTTGCTCTACTCACAGTTGACTGTGAACATGTTGAAAATAAGAAACGTTAATAAAATCTTCTTAATCTCATTCCTAGGTGACAGTAATGATAGCAAACCCAACTGGGATTCTTTAAAATTGAAAGATAGATACTGTTCAATAATTCATTTATAAAAGACACTATAAAGGCAATATACTGAAAACATTGAACAGGAGAATGTACACACCAAAAATAATACGAAAAACTACATATTCCATATGGACATATAGAATATTATATCTTTAGGCTCACATTCTTAACAGTTTTTAGTTCTGAGAAGCATAACCATGATTCATAGAAATATCATGAAAAATAATTATAAAGAATGAAGTATTTTTAGAAAAGTATGAATGAAGCATTTTAGAAGACCATAAGAGAAATAACAGGAATTGAAGGGGAACAACCTTATGGTTGTGCATATGAGTCTAGCAGTTCTTAAGGAGTTTTCTTAAAGAATCTGAGGGATCTTGATCTCTCTTCTTTAAAAAAAATATCATTGTTGAAAAGATAAACTTCAACACACACAACAACATGGGTGCACTGGCAACAGCTCAAAAAAAGATCCATTTCTTAATCTGGAAAAAACATCTCATAACATGAAGACAATATGAGCTATTTGATTCATAAATTTAATTACGTGGGTCTGTTCATAAAATGCAAATTTCACTATTCTTTGGCAGGACTTGCTGCTAAATAATGTACTGGGAGGAAGATGGGAGGGATCGGAGAAGGATGGAACCTTTAAAAGGACAACCTGGACACCAAAAAATGGTACCAGTATTTAGTATATTCAAACCGCCCTTTCTCAGAGCCCTTTTGCAGCCATTTTCAGAGGTCAGCTTTACAGAGGTGTTTATTTACACCACTGGTGGGATCCATATGAATTCCATGCATAGACACAGCTATAAGTGCCCACCCATGGGTATCCTGGGAGACGAAGCCTGTCAGACACTCGGCAGAGCTCGGAGGAACCTCAAAGAGGAGCGAGGGAAACCAGCCCACGCTGCAGGCTCAGGCTTGGGAACTAAATTTCAATATCCTGTCCCATTTTCCCTGTGGCATTTTTCTACTTTCAGGCAGGAAACACATTAAAAGTTAGAAGAGGTGCACTGCAGATCCACTGCAGTGCATCGGGCAAAAGCATTTTATGTAACTTATCTGTTTAGCAGACTGTGCCAGGGACAGGTTGCCCAACTGCAGCATTAAAAGAAAGGCAAAAGCAAATTTCTCTGTGATGTGCACAGATCTCAGAGTTTGGAATTACTTTTAGGGCACTTAAGAATCTGCATAAGCTCATTAATCTACTTTTAGGGTTTTTACCAGATTTTCTTCCAAAATATGTTTTATATACAGAATACATAGTGTACTGAAATATATTCTCAAAGTCTGCTGCCATGCCTGCTCCCAGAATGTTTTCAATATTCATTTCAGGACAATACCCCCTGTGAAAAATTAGCTTTTATTAGCAAAGCATTAGTGTTCTGATTCCTCAGAAAACAGTGAACCATTCACCCCACTCACATGGCCCACCATGACCTGTGCAGTCTGATGGGAAGTGTCCAAATGCAGAAAATCATTGAAGAAATCTGACAACTACAACATGCCCTGAAGAATTCTGTAGAAGATTTAAACTTCCCTGAACATGTGCCCTGACCTTGGCACTTCACCTTGCTAAAAACACATTCCTGGCAGCCAAGGGCATTGACAATGAAGCTCCTCACAAAATGTTTGTCATCTGCAGAGTTTAGAGGATGAACAACCACGGGTGAACTTGTTTTCCAGAATGGTTTAGACCTTCTCCAGGGACTGATCCTCAGGGCTGGCTGAACTGCAGGAGTTTGTACACATGATGAAGGGTTGAAAAGTTCTCCATTACCCCAGTGTGGGGGCTACTTTTTGTCCTCATTCTGGGTACACACAACAGCAGTTTGCACCCAGTGTAAGTTCAGCCTGCACAAGACAACTCATCTGCCTTGTGCCAGCTGGGTATGCTCCTTGGACCATAAAGCAGCATCTCCTCTGGCTGGGTTTGACATTTACCTACATCAAACTGTCCCAGTTCTGAGGTAGCAAGAGGACAATATCCATCCCTAGGGGATTTCCACAAAACACATCAGGACTTAGGTGAAATTCCCCAAAGTTGGTTGTTCATTCTTCTGAACCAAGAGAGCAGCTTCAGGCTGTTCTACAGAACAACAGGGCATTTTAATGGCAATGAAGAAAGCTCAGTCACAAAGTGGCTGCGCACTTAAAGGAACTATCTGAATTCAAAATTCAGTATTTCAGCAAATAATGAGTTTCAGGGAAAATGTTTAGTTTGCATTTCAGACTGTAAAATGATATACAGTGATAAAATACATGAAAGGGTCTCTGCTTTGAACATCCTGAGCTTTTTTTCTCAGGTTTCTGAGTGCACATAAACTCCTGTAACACTAAATATCCCGTGACAATCTGGCTTGTGGCTTATCAGGAGTTTCCTGGGTTTAGGAGTAAGTTAAGACTGCGGAGCAAATTTCACTGCGTATATCAAATCAACTTACATCATATCCACTGTTACGGATTCCACGTCTAGGCCTTTCTCGAGTCACAAGAAGATCCATCTCAGTCTCTCCTGGGCTGGGACTGTTCAGGGACTGCCTGCTCCTGTATACAGAGCTCTTCAGTGGTTGCCTAGAAAACAAGGAATGAGAAAACAGCAAAATAAAAAGAAAACAAAAATATGACAGGCAGCAGCTTTTAATACTTACCTTTATTCTAAAATTATGAGGTTCATAAAAATGCCACTTTATTATGAGATAGCCTTTATATATATATGAAGTGCTAGAAATCAATTATTAAGATACGATTACATTTTTTTACTGCTAAGAAAATAATGTTATGTAAAAGACATGGACTTCATATGTGCGAGTTTATCAGATGCAGTATGTCCCAAGAAGATACCAGGCCCCTTTTAACCTCAGTTGATGAGATTCAAATTCATTAAAAAAAAATCAAAAAATAACAGCTTCTCCCACAGACACAGATAGGGAGCAGAGATTCGGTCACTGATCCTGAGCAATGAGAGAGAAGTGGAATAAAGCTCCACTGAAACAAACACCCAGCAAAGTGAACAGGAAGAGAAACAGGAGTGGGAGGAAACTGCTTCCAAGATGCTGGTTTTAAATAGTCAGTTTGGTAACTGGCCACAGCTTCCTGAGGATGCTGTGCTCCCTGGGATTCAGCTGCTCCCAGCACAGCCCTGAGCAGCTCTGGGGCAAAGTGCTGCTCATCTCTAGGCACTGAGCCTTCACCACTGTGTGCTCAGGAGCAAGGGGGGGAAAACAGAATAGAAAGGCAGCATGTAACTGAGTACCCAAAATACCCTGTAATCTTTCCAACACAACCGTTTCTGCCCTTGCTACTGGTTATTCAAAATACAGCATTCCTCTGTGAAATACAAAATATATCTGTACGTATCTGCAGGACTGTTTGCCAAATGGTGGCACAGGAACTTTCTGCTTCATCAAGCTGTGTCTTTTAAGGAGACTACTTCTAAACCAGAAGAGTTGTTTTCATACTGTACCTGGCCATTCATTAGTCATTTCCTTTGCATAGCCCAGAGAAGCTCTGGTCCTGTTGCAGATCAGTACCAGACGAAACAATGACACGCCAGCTTCATTAATTACACTGCTATTAGAGCCTGATACAAGGTTACCTTTGCCTGGCCATGCTATTTTCCTGCTTTGTGCAATTCCTCCATTCAGAACACCAGAATTAGATCAGGTCATCTAATGTGTCTCTGTGTTGCTCACATGGGGGACTTGGCATATCCACAGTGAAGACAAGTCACACTGCTATGTCTGAATTCACACTTTCACTCACTTCATGGTTTAACATCTCAAGAACCATCAATGGAACGAACAGGCACGACAGTCCAAATGAATTCACTGATAAAAAATTCTTCAGTTATTCCAGATTTGGTTAACAGCACTTTTTGTCTTGACAGATTAGAGCAGCAAAAACTGGTTTGCAGAAATCCAGAAAGAAGAACATTTATATGATCAGACAGGATAAAAGGTAAGAAAAGAAATAACAATTTCACACTTGTGATTAAACAAATTACTCAGACATGTACTTAATTTTAAGGCAAGTTTCAAAACCTTCTGTGTGACCTTTGATCATGCTCATGTTTGAAAGTCCCAAATGCACCGCCAAAGCAGAAGACAAACAGAGCTTTTGGAATAAGTTTCCCCTACAAAAAGAATCTTGAATAAATTCAAGTTCATTATGTTGTTTCTTCCCATATAATCTTCCTCTGACTATACTGTCAACAGGACCAGAAACGGGGTGAACTGTGTTAAGCAAAGGCTAATCAGATCTGACAATCTTTATTTTCCTACATTAAAGGTCCCTAAAATTTCATGGTTTACAATAGGTCCATAAATACTTAGTTGAGGCAGTTGTGGGATGTTTTCTATGGGATTCAAATACACAGCTCTGTAATACATGCAGATTCTTGACCTGATTGCAAACTATTAAAGAAAATCCAAGAATAGTGCGTATCATCAGTAGGCTCTTAAAAATTACCTTGAGATTGCCAATTACCTCATTTAAGAGAGTTTTACTAATGAGAAAGGAGGTATGACTGGTAACAACCGGCATTCAAATGGGTTAGAAAGTGCCTTCTGGGAACACAACTGGAATGTTTTAAAACATGGGGTTTATGATATGGAAGACTGAGAGATAGTAAGAGCTGTTTGTTCTGAAAAAATTGAATCATTTAGCAGCAATGTTTTGTAAACCATTTTAAATACCATTTAAAATGAATCCAAAATGCAAAGGCAATCTTGAGTTATCAACTGCATCTCTATTTTTTGATATATTTTGGAAAAGATGCAATAATGTTATTTAATTTACAGGAATATATACAAAACAGAAGACAGTAGAATAAACATTTTTTCCTAAAAACTATGAAATGTTTGACTTACTTTCTAGTGATATTATTTTTTAAATGCGATTTTCTAGATTTTAATTCATGTAACTAATGATATAAACAATAATTCAAAGCAGAAAAAGTTAGAAATATTTTTTCAATTGTATGCTTACCTAGATTGCTTTTAAAGCAATTTTATTTCATTACAGAAATACGATTCTATTGATTCATCTAGCAATAACCAAACCCCATGAAACCCTTGTAGTACTATTCAAGGTTTTCCTCCAGCAGTGTGCCATTTTAGCCATCTTATTTTTGTTAGAATAATAGGGACAAATAATTGTCATGTGTGCTGCAGCATATTGAGCTCAATTTCAGGTCTTGGTATGGTCATTTTATCACCCACTCTGGAGCTGATTTGTTTGGAAACATCTGTGAAGTTCATTAGATGTTCTGTGCCTCCACAGAAATGGTTCTCTCTTCCCATGTAGGAATATGGCCTATACATTTAACAAGTGAACCCAGCAGCCAGCCTTTCCTGGCTGAGCTACACGCCGCAATCATTCCTACCCACCTGCCTCCAAGCAGTTTAGATTGTGCCTGTGATCCCTATCTCAAATAGACTATGACATGTTTACACAACACACTAGAAAACACGCAGGAAAAAAATGTATTCTGGGATCTTTCCACACATTGGCACATGAGCAAACAAACATCAGTATATTTAACAAAAAGCAGATGGCTGGTATTAAAGCTTCAGTGTGATGCTTGATACATTTCCTACATAGCATGTGACACATAGCAAACATCCAAAGTAACGCCTCAATCTGTCACTGCATGTACAGCACACACTCACATCGATGTGTTAAGGCAACTTTCTGGCTACCTGCACCAAGTGTGTTCCTCAACAAATGCTCCTGGTGTTCCATCTGTACCTTCTGGACAGAGCCCCTCACGCGGGTTCAGTTTCCTACCTTTTCAATGCACACTAAGCTGGAAAACTGCACAAGGAAATGATGCCTCAGGTTCTCCACCAAGAACTCAACCTACCAGAGAGTCAGTATCTTTTTTCTTCATTGATCAGTGCAACCCCAGGAAACACCCCATCAAGGGCATTATCCTTCAGTCATTTAACTCTAGACCTATAGAAATTCATCTGATCACAGATTTTGTGCATATTCTGAACCAACACAGCTTTTGTAATTCCCCTTACAGTCTTTTCCATCTCTGTGCCTCAAGGGAATCACTGAAATTGCACTGTGTGCAACATCTGTCTCCGCTGATGCTTTGACTGCAGTTGATTTATGCTCATAGGAAAATTGTGGTCTGAACTTTCCAGGAGATGGGATGCAAGTTTGCACCTCCAGGCACGAGGCCCATTTCCAGAGGAAATGTACTTCAGCATCCCTTTTTATCTCATGGATCAACTGTTGCTTGTCCCTGATTACAGCAAGAACCGGAGCCCTCCTGGTGCAAGGTGCTATGGCAAACACACACTTTGATAACTCTTCACACCACCAGCACACCTGAGGAAGAGGAATCTGCACACTGTGCCATTCCTGGGTGGCACTGCTGTGATCTCCTCTTTACAATACATCAGTCTGTGTTTCAGAGAGCAACAGAGCAGGTCCACCCACCAACCCACACACCACAGGAGGCTCAGGCAGAGTCAGCATGTGCTCTCCCACCTCATTTCTAAAACGGGGAGATGAATACTACTGGTGTGCCATCCTCACGAGACAGTCAAGTGTTAATCAAACATTAGTACTGTTATACAACATGCCAGCTTCACATCACACATGAGCAAATTCTGAATTTCTCTGTTACAGGCACAGGAAGATCACCAATAACAGGTACACACAACACCTTACACATACTGTCCCTGCAATGAAAATACATTTTTCATTGGACTACATACTGGTTCTGTTATCTCACGTCTACTGCAATAGTTATATTCAGACAAAAATAATGACAAAATGATAACACCCTGAAGTTTGGAAAAGAACAAATTCAAATGCTAACTTCCCGCCTAAAATGCACTCTCGGTATTACCAGACACATTTGCTACCACTTTTTCTTTTTACCTTTGAAAATTACTCAGATGAACTTGCAATAATCCCTTGCAGTTTCAGCAGAGGAGATGGTTTCTGTGGGTCCTATGAATTTTCTTTATAAAGCAGGAGGGACCAGTGACCACACAACAAACAGCTGGCTCTTTAAGAACGGCCCCTTTGACTCCCCAGACATCAACTTTCCTCCCAGATGAAGAACTGCATATAAGAAGTCTCACCTGTTCTTAGGCTCAGCAAAAGGAGATGAGACATCTGCATCTGGATCCAAAATGTGGTCAAGTTCTTTCTGGTTTTTCTCATACATCCTTTTTCTGTCTGTCAGCCCCTTGCTGTTATCAACCTGTGGGAAATCATAGTACCCCTTCCTCTTGGCTTTCAAGCGCAGCTTGTTGCGGTAATGTTCTATATCTGACTTCTGCTTCAAAGCCTTGTTCACCTAAAAGGCAAGAAGATGTTTAAAGGATGGAGGTGGGCTGGCTACTTCCAAATGATATTATCAGAGTGTGTTTGATGCTCTGCATGTGTCATCTTTCAGAGCGCGTTCTTGTACCACACCGTGCCATCTGTAAGCAGCGAGGAACTGCAAGTGAACAGAGTCGCTGCATTTTTATGGCTTGGCAGATGGTTAAATAATTTTAGCCTGAAAACCACGTACCATTACAACAGTGACTCAGATACACCCACTGAAGAAAAACACTGGTGATGTTAAGCCCATTAGTGTGACCCAACACTGTGCTTTGCTTTTGGGCACCACGGGCAGAACTCACTGATGAAAACTCTTTTGGGGTCCTGTAAATACAGAGACATCACCTCTGACTGCACAAAACCTTAAATAAATCATCAATGGTGGCTGGGAAAGAACTCCAGTGAAATGTCATCAAATTTTCCTTTTTTTATATGCTTTCTTACAAAACTGTTATAGGCTCCTGTCAGGGAGGATCCTTAAAACAAGGGTGTTTGGTCTGACCTGGTACATGATTGCTCCTAAGTACTAGGAAAATTTCTCTCCTGTTTCAAACTGGCAATTACTTGGAAATCAGGAATTTACTTGGGCTTTTTGCTTCCAATGTCAAATTCCACAGTCAAATTCCACAGTCAAATTTCTCACAAGTTACAGGAAGTGTAAGCACCAGGGAGCACACAGCACCAGGAGTGTTGCCCTCCTGCTGCCTTATAGAAAATAGATGCTGAAATCTAAATAAGCCTTTCTGTGAGTTTGGAAGTTATGTGGCACATCAGGACTCGAAATACAAGTACAGAATGGAGCACAAGAGACTGCTGTAACTCAGGCCCACAGGGGAAACCTGGTGACTTTGTGTTTTACTGTGACTCCGGCAACAGCCTTCCCTGTTGCTTTTAACCAGCATCAGGGAGATCGTGGCAGATCTTTAAATGACTGTTGCAGGGTGAGTTTGCAAACAAGGCACCTCTCTGGCTTGTTCCCATCATGTTTAACAACTATATTAAAGCCTTATTCTTTTGTAAATGGACCAGTCTTGATTAAAAGTACATCAAAACATGAATATAGTCAAAGCATGCTTTTTTGGCCAGCATCTGGATTGGACATTTGTGCCATCCCACCTTTTTTCCCAGGAAACAACTGCACCCTCTGTGCACAGGCTGGAGTGCAGACTGAGCAAGGCCATGGTCCCATTGCATCCCTTCTCAGTCTGAATGAGATGTATTGCTTAGTATGGAAAGGTCAGCCTGGCACCCAGATGATCTGTACACATTTCCATGCTCGGCCCCAGAATTCCTGCAGACAGAGATCTGATTCTGCTTTCTTCATTACTCATTTCTTTTAAATCAATATACTAGGAGAGAAAGACATCAGGAAGGTAGGAATATAGAAAACTGCCTCTTCCAAGGTTGCAGGCATTCACAAGTGCATGTGAAAGAGCAGGTCTTAAATTCTCAGATCTGTGAGCCAACAATGCTAATGGAACTTTTTATAGCATCAGGGTGAAAAGCTCCTACCAGTCCTCAGCTCTAACAGCCTTAAGATTGTTCCACTTGTGGCTGTAGCCAAGGAAACAGCTGGAGACATTATCAGACGGTCCTTACCTCTCCATTAATGATGGCAGATTCCTGGCTCCTCTCTGATGCAGCATGAACAGCGGGCAGGGCCACAGGTTTGATGGCTATGAGCTGTACTGAGCCAGAGGAGGTGTCGAAGGGGTCAATGGCAGATTTGGCAACGTTATCAAAGAGAATGCCTCCCTCCTCTTCATCGCTCACGGGCACTAAAGCACATCAAACTTATTCAGCATAAAGACACAGATATTTTCACTGCAGTTCAAGGTGAAATTCTGCAAGCTCATGCTTTAATGATGTGCTCAGTGCACTCAAGGTGAAGCCCTGGGAGACCTCTGCACTGTATAAAACATCCCATTAGATCACAGAAAACATTATGTATTCAAAGAATTATCCATCACTTCCCCAAAGAAGGTTGATTTCCAATCTGCACTAATAAGATGGGGGAAAAAAAAGGAGAAGAATGAAACAAAAAATTATATGAAAATTACAATGACAGTTAAAGTACATGTTTTCCTAAGTTTCACATGGAAACACACACACAAGTCCTCACATGCCAGACCATCAGAAGTTACATCTGATCTAAACCCAAGAGTGCAGCTTTTTTTCCTGTCTAATAGTATAAGAGCACACTCAAAATTTGCTAAAATAGGTAGGTTTATTCTCCAAAAGTTATTCCTGCTGAAAATGCCATCTATTAAAATAAAAGCATTACAGTTGTGTATTAAAATGGCCTTACGAAACTCATGGCATCCAATTTTCTGTTATTTTTTTGCTTTGCAAGGCAGTACCTCGATTAAAATTTCTTAAGAGGCAGAAAAAAGCTTCTGTAAATCTTTAAAATCAAATGGCATGGCAAAGCATCTTGTTTTAGGATTCTATATAAATGGATAATTCTTTCACATGCAATTGGGCCCTTTCTCCTCAAAAGTTTACTTGTAAACCTGCATCACCTTGTCAGCTGTTGAATCTGAAACCTCTTATCCTCCTTTTGGAATGAAGGAATGACACTAAAGCAAGAGCACAAATTCTACAAAGAGATCCTTGCAAACATTTTTGAATAATTAGGCTATTAGAGGGAAGAATGTTTGCTCCATCTCCTAACTGACAGGAGCAGAGATCCTCTGCTAAAGAACAAAGTGGCCTGCTCTAAATTTATTTCCTCTGAAAATACACTCTGGTTTAATATTTAATCACTGCACAAATTACAATGGACTTGTATAAACTCAGCAGTTTAGACAACCAATGATTTTGTCAGGAAATATTTGACAGCAGTAACATAAAATATGAACCCACTGAGTAAGCTCATTGTCCTGCTGTCTGTGCTCAGCCTGGACTGGAGCTGGGACTACTTGAGCTTTGTGTAATATATGGGTTAAATCACTCTGTCCTTAAATATTGTCCCTCCAGCACCACAGAACTGTCTAAACAGACAAGGGCAGAGTCTTGAGTGGCTCTGAAATCCCTTTGTCCCTGCTGGGGCTGTTCAAACACTCTCACTCTGTGTGTTCAGCAGAGCGGGCACATCACAAGCCTGGCTCAATGGAAGGAACTGCTGGCCTCACCCTGACCACCACACCTCCAGGACAACACACCAGCAGGACCTGATAACGAAGAGATCCTCATCTGCCACTGACCACTCGTGAACAGGATGGTATGCACATTACAATGGGTGCAAAAGCCAAGCATGGACACTCTTCCATGAGGGAATTTTGAACCAGTTCTCATGTAAGTTGCCAGATGCAATTCTGAAAGTTGGGTCTTGGGTGTACTTCACTGCTGAAACCTCCACACTACCCTAATAATGTACCTCAGTTGTGACATGACTATCTCCAAGAGAGGAAGAAGTATTTTTTACCAGCAAAAATAGTCTCTCTTGATGATTACAGCTCAAGTGAGCCCGGATAGTCTCTGATCAGCAGTCCAAGTACCATGAAATTGTGGAATCCCTTCTCTTTGGCTGCCTGTCCTGGCATTTGCCTGAGCCAGGCATGCCCAAAATCGCTGGCTAAGCATCAATTTGAAAAACATGATTCTTTCCAAACATCCTCTGCACACCCTACTTAAACAAAAAGCACCAAGAAGCACAGCTGTGATCCCACCCCAATGTTTCAGAAGGGCTGCACTTGCCAAGACCTCAGCAGGGATGCCCAGAACCCTCAAAAAGCATGACTAGCTAGAGGTGCACTGGTTGTCTCCTCAGTCCTTGTTTCAGGATCAGAAACCAGGAGTTTTTCTTAATGAAACAGAATTCCTCTGGTTCAAAGACTCATTAAAGAAAAAGTAAGAGTAAAAGCAATCAGAAATCACAAATGACATCTACTTCTGATGTGGAACACCAGCACCACAGAGTGCCCTCAGTATCAGCCCTCTCACTGTGAGCACACCTCGTGCACCTATTGCAGTGCTATTGGCATGGAAATGAAAGCCAAATGAAATTGGAATTCTATTCCACCTAAGCTTAGCATTTGGTCATTAATTGGCAGGTTTTATCCCATTACCCTTTTTTTTTCCACTGGTAAGTGATAAAGAGGAAACTCCAGATATTCTTTATAGCCACTCCCAATGAGCACCCTTGCTTATTAGAGTTGGCAGCACAGATTTAAAGTGATGGTTTTAATCTATTTTTAAAAAGGTGCATTCTAATATTCTTGTGGAGTCACTGTTTTACTCATGCCTGCATTGTCTGTGTGCGCACAGAGACTTAAAAGTTCAGAAAAGGGCAAAACCCAACTTAATCACCTACTAAACAACAGTTTCCCATCTCTGAAACATCTCATGCCACATGATCCACTAATCTTTCTGTGACTGAGGTACACCAAGATACATCCAGAGCAATCATTTCCTCAGGCTGAGTGCCAGCTGCAGTGAAGCTCAGCGTGGCACTGGGTCCTTCAAGGGCAGAACCATCACTGAAGCTTTATCTCCACACCCTTCAGCCCTGAGTACACACGATCTGCTGGATGCATGCTGCCTCAGGGATGCCACCACCCTCCCGTTTCCATGCAGCTCTGCGCTATTTCCAGCCCGCAGTGCCAGCAGGTGGTGCTGCCCACTCGTGACACTGGTCCCGTGGAAAAGCAGCTGTGGAACTGTAGCTCTGAATGGTTAAATGATAGACAGGTGAAGTCTTCTATTTTTATTTAGTTTTTCATTTATAGGCAAAAACCTGAGTTATACTTTTTGTCAGCCGAAGACTTCAATGAAGGCCGTGTAAGATTTGTTCTCTCCTCTTTTTCCCTCTACCTTGTCTTTTCTCCCCTCTCCCCCATCAAATATGTTGGAAAAGAGAGGAAAAAAAGGACTGAAATATTTGCCCATTAAAAAAAAAAAAAGGACATTTGAATTACCTGTGAATCAGGTAACCTTGCAGCAGAACATTTTTAACAAACAACACATGTGATGTTCTGCTCAGAAGCAACTATTTGGCCGATTTTGGAATCCTCAGGAAAAGAATGGCATCAATACAATAAAATGCATAAAGTCAAAACCTGGGAAACACTTGCAAGCAGGTGAATATGCTCTGCCTTTTCTCTGGTCATTCAATGAAGTACTAAAAATTTTCAGATTTATTTTGCTTGAAGGGAAGGCAAACATTGCAACTATACCTAAGGAGTATACTTAAGAGTCTGACAAAGAGCAAACTGTGCCTGAGATCTAACAGAATAGCTCCTTGTGAAAGAGCCCAGGGAACAATATTTCAAACCAAAATCCTGATTCCTGCATACAATTCAATAATGGGGAAATAATTTTAATTTTAGAGAAAATCTCTCCATAGGAAAAAAAAAAAGTCACATGTTTTCTGCATCATCCAAGTCATTCCATTGGCCGGTTAATTATCTACAGAAAAGTGAGAACAAGACCTCTTAGCAATACAGAAAATTCTGTTTCTGAAGGAGTTTATAGGCCTATAAGTAAAATACAAGTTTCCTCACATTGATATCTGAACCTCTTCAGGACAGGAATACCTCTATAAGATACTGCTTCCATATCCACGCAATGGCAAGACAGTGCAATTCTAAACCTCTCGCAAATATTATATTTTCAGAAGCAGACATCTTACAAACTAATGGAAGCAGCTCATGATTCCACCTGGAGAGTATTTTCTTACATGAAAAATTCGGCTAAATTCTAGGTGATGTGCCTGAGGTGTTGCAGTCCTGGGTTTTCTGGGACCCTGAAGTAGGCGTCACCTGAGCAGGTTGTTTGAGATCTCTCAACTGGTATTTGCAGGATTTTTATGAAGCTGTATACATGGGGTGTCTACTTATCTCTTAGCTGCTTGTTTCATTCCATTTCCAGGAAGGTTTCCTGTCCTTATAAGCAGAAGCAAGGATATCTCTTCTCTGTTATTATGTGTTCTGCTCCAACTACATCTGCCTCATCTATTTAAATATCAAAGTCAATCAAAAAAAGACCATGTATTTTGTAATGTTTTCAGCAAATCCATCAGATCCTTTTCTTGGCTGGCACTTCTGTAACATCAAGTAAAGAAAGCAGCAGGAAATGGTACTGGCTAAGTCTAAGGAAACAAAGGGTTCACTGTCACGAGCAGGATGCTAGTAGGGTCACAGTGCTCTCAATATTTAAAGCAAGTAACAACAAAAAAAGGCAGTGGAAGAAACTGAAACCGTATGGAGAACTATTAGGCTGTGTCACACAAGCTGAAATCTTTGGAGGGAAAAATATAGAATCAATGTGTAAAGCATCTGGGAGGCTCAAAGAGAATAGTAATTAGTGCCAATACACAGGATTTCAGCTGAACAAATGGATTTTGTTTATTCTTGGAAGTCTTTAACCCCCTATGGTTAAATGCTAGTAAATTACTCCAAAAAGCCCATGAGTTCATCGTGATGTGGTGAGGAGCTGGATCAAGATCCCCACTTAACAGCCTTCCTGGGGCAAATGAAGCTAATGCTTCAGGATAAGGGAATGAATGATGAAAAGAACAGACTCCACTCTCTACACCATGAATTCTTCCCAGAACTCTGATTTCTGAGCCTTTCAGAGACATTGTGAATGGAAACCATCTCACTTCAAATCTGCACACATGCTCCAATGCAGTTGACAGGGCTCTTTCCTTAAGGGAAAGAGAAAGGCAAGTACCTCTAGAGCAGGTCTGTCCCAACTGGCCATGACCCTCCACAGTCACTAGATTAGTTAGTTAGATTAGGAAACCGATTCTAAAGCATCAAAAATTGGCAGCCCTTTCCACGCTGGCTTGATTTCAGCCCACCCAGCACAGACAAGATAGAGGAAGGGTGCTGGATGTTCGCTGGGATCCACCGGATCCTGCTGCTCATGCTGTGTCACAGCAAGCCACTGCATCACTGCCACTGGATTACACTGCTGTTGCCATGCTTCGTTGAGTCACTACAGACAACTGCTCAGAAAATTCAGAAAAACGGGCTCTGACACTGAGCTGCCACATCAGACAGTGTGAAAACTAGTGGCCCACGCTTCTGTAGAACAAAGGAGGCAGTGTATCATAGCTTGGCTGAGTTACACCCAAAAATCCCTTTGATTTTAGCTAAGCCAATAATACTGCCAATTTTTTCTCCCTGCTACTTTGTTCCTGCAGACAGGTTCTGCCTAGACAAAAGAAATTATAGTTTTAGAGACTGGTATTTCAAAAAGGAGCAAGGCCTGGGGACTGAATTACTTCTGAAAAGTTACACCTGTTTTCAAAGGCAATGGCCAAATGCTTAGAAGATGAGAAGCTGGTCCAGCTGGGATCCCAAGAAGGAGGAAAGGAAGGCTTCTTACACAAAAAATGTTTAAATCCTTGGAATGCTGCCTGTGCATCTCCACCTGGGAGACATGTCCTTTTGTGATAATGATGTTCAAGCACAAATCTGAGCTCAGCTACACAAGTTCTTAGCCCAAAAGGTGTGATTCATTAAGAACTGCCAGAACACCAAAGCTCTTGTTTTTCTCAAAAAAAAACCCCAACCAATCCCACTCCCCTAAAGATGCTAATGGGGAGGTTGCAAGATCAAGCACCTAAAGGTTGGCATAACAACCCATACAAATTTCCTTGGCTTCCTTTTGCGAGGAGCTGGTGAAAGGAAAGGTTGTACTTTAGGCTGCTTTAGTTCCTTAGCTATGACTGAGTTCAGCCCTTTGCTTCTCTCTGAACGATGTCAGGCCTGATAAAATGACAAGTGAAAGTGCAAATATCCTGTTGTTCTTTTCCATGCTCTCTAACAAACCCATCTCGGAAATTGTCAATACTTCTCTTGCCTGATTCATTCATATTACAATCCTCTAACATACATAATTGGGCACTTTTTTTTAAGAAAGGTTTTCATTTTTTTAAGTGCCTGAGGTAAACGAGAGCACAACTCGCTGACTTTTAGAAAGAAAACTTCATATTAATATACTACTAAGTGTTCTCCAAGAAAAAGCCTGCAGTTTTCTTACAAAAGCTTATCACTGTTTGATACAAGCAGATATTTTATTCGTGTTTTCTGTAGAGATAACCCTCAGCAGAACAGTTCTCCTCACTCTCAAAAACACCAGGTCCTGAAGCCAAGCCTGTCAGTCCATGCTGGTTTCACGTTGTTCACTCTCAGCCCTGACACACTCCATTTGGAGTCAATTTTGATACAAGCCACATAGAATTTACGTACCGAGGTAAGATCCAGTGCTGTCATTTTTCCCTGTAACTAAATGTCAGCAAGAAATAGAATCTAAAATTGGTCTGTAACTATGGCAACTAATGAGCCATTCTAACTTGGAGTCCCCAAATCAAACATGTGACCATCAAGGGATTCATTCCAGTCTGAAGATGCTGCTTTTCAGAGAAGAAAATATGCTGCTGCTTTTCCCAACATGTGCATTAGAGCCGTCAGCCCACAGCCAGGCTGGAGAGCTGGAGCAGGCTCAGGCAAACAGCTGGGAGAAAAGCTGCCTCCTTCTTAAACTGGAAGGGCAAACAGCCAACACATTTGAGGGATGCTAATCACACTGGATGAAGGTAAAACCCTGAGAAAAGAGCAAACTGTCAGAGATGACAACAGTGTTTGTAATCAGCACTGGGGAACAAAGTGTAGGCTCTGTGAATGGAAGAAATGAGTGCCTTGAAGGATAGTTTTTATAATTTCAATTTCAATAGGCATTTGGGATCACAGAACTCCAAAGTCAACTCCATTATTCTGATAAGGGGAGGTCATTTCTTCTCCCATGACCACATCTTCCTTCTCAGAAGCTGTTCTGAAAAGGTTGTTTGAGAAAACTCTCCTAAACTCATCTTAAAAGATATGCCTACTGTCACCATCTCTTTACCAGGGAACAAGATGTTTATTCCCTTTCCTATCTGTGCCTGGAAAATACCAAGTGACCTTTTGCAGGAAGGAAGTTCCTCCAGAAGCAGCTGAAGCCTCTACCAGGAGGGCTCATGCACAGGTTCCTCCAAAGCCAGAACAGTTAGACAGAAACAGCCTGTTTCATAGTTTGTATATATGCAGTATTACTACTTTTTAAATGAGTAAATACTGTTTCTCTTTCTGACACAGGAGCTCAGGAGCCTACAGCATGCAGTAGGAACAATTGTAAAAATCCATAATATCAAAGAAATAAACTCTAGAGATGTTTTTCCTGGGGGCCTAGGACTTGAAATCATTTAGCTGTTAAGTAACATCATTATTCAGGTTTTTTTCATTTCAAAAGAGACGAGAGGAGGTAAAATAAACATGTAAATAAAGCAGTTTCTAGTATTCCTGCATAATTTGAAAAATGCATAGTTATTCCTCTCAAATAAAGTTGCAGCTAAAATTCTAATGAGATTAAGATATAAAATAAAGGGTCAGTATTTCTTTATACTACATCCAAGATTTCTTTAATCAGCATGTGTATGTCCTAGAAATGCACACAGTCCAGGTCAGAAGAAAGGATGTTAATTGTTAGTCAATTCTTTAACAAAAAATCCTGAGTTCTTACCAATTTTCTTTGAAGATTTAAAACCTAACAAAACAAAACAAAAAATATTACTTTTACTAAATTACTTTGCCTACACCTGTAAACATCACTTGGCACTGGTTTTGAATATTGGCTTCCCTGGGTAGGTAAGAAAAAACACAGAATAAATTACAGCTTTTAACCAGCTGGAAACCATAAACATTGTTGGCTTGTAAAATGAGCTATATTTGATAGAGTGAACAATAATTAAACACCCTGAAACTTAGAACCTGTTGGCCACTGTTTTCTATTCATAACTATGGGAGCAAAGATATAACCCAGGAGAAATAAACAGAGAGACATAAAAACAAAAAGGAAGAAAGGGGATGGAATTCTACTCTCATCAGATGTTCCTGATATATGTCAAGTCATAAGGTCTCCACCACATATCAAGCTTTTGTAAGAAACATCCAGTGTAACATCCTGTGTGCACCAGGAAAAGCTGCCACTAAGTGTTATTAACAACCAGGTGTGCCAAGGATGGTAAGAGATTGAAGGATAAAGCATTGGATGTTTCACACTGCCTCAAATTAATTTTTACCTAATTAATGCATCTTCATTAGATCTGGGCCAGCTTAGCACCAGCAGCAGTGGAAATTAATATCTTAGGGCTCTACACAATAAAAAAGCTTTAAACCCTGTCCATTTACTAAGCAGCATCACATCTCATTAGTTTCCTGGTATTTTAAGATAAAAAAGAAAAAGGAAATAAAGAAAATTTGTAAAGGCCCGCACAAGGAGCAAACACCACACTGTTTCATGGGAGCTTGAGAAACAGATACAGCAGTAAAGGGGAAAGAAAAAACCCAACAGATCAGCTACACACACAAAATGCCCAAATACTGCTGGGGGTGCAAGAAGATGGTTTTGACATCCCTACTGCCTGTGTGGGAATGGCTGTGAGAAAGACCACGAACAGCTTTCATCAAGAGACGCTTCTCACCATTTCTTTTCCTTCCTTCGTCTTTTGCCACTTTTTGTGGTGCCATCACTTTCTGGAGGGAGCTCCGTCCAGAGCTGGGCTTGCCCGACCCATTGCTGATGATGGAGCCACTCTGGCTCGGGGACCGGCTGCAAGTAACCATAGCAACAAGGGAGGATGTGAGTTCTTCCTTATAAACCTCATTTCAAGGTTATTTCATTTGCACAGTTTGCATCACTGAGCTTTCCAGTCTGATTTTGTACCAAAAGGAGACAGAATAGAAACTGCACACAGAGACACAGTAAAGGTAGGAACAGAGTGATGGGAGGTGAACGCGACTTTCTCAATTAGTTCAGGGCTGATGGGCATCTTAGTGGCTTGGACTGCAACCACTTCTCGTGCACAAGCTCCACAATGACAGAAGTGCCACTGCAGAGGACAACAAAATCCCATTATCAATTCAGTGTCATTTACCCAGTTAAAATAAAGTAGACCTTTGTTTTTGTATGTATGGATAAACCAATTTCTTTATTATTTAGACTCAACTGTTGTCAGCCACAATGCAGAATTCACTCACTCACTTTAGACATGTGCACACACAACGTGATAAGCAAATTCTCCTTTTCTCCTCCTGGCACTTAACCTGGTTTAACCGTCACCATTATTTGCTGAAACTCCAAAAAAAAAATGCTTGTTTTACTCAGCCCTTGCATATCCTTGTCCTGAAACTGGTCCCTGCCCAGGATGAGGAGGGAGGGCAGGGCAGAACTGCTGCATGTTCAGTCCCAGCAAGGAGCAGGCACAGAACAAGAGCGTGACTCTGGGCTGCACTGGGAGCAAACTCTCACCAGGGCTTCTCTTCTTTTTGGGGAGAGTGAGTTACTGAAACCCTAATACACGAGTTGGGAAAAGCTGGCCAAAGCAGAAAATGGTACATTTGGTGCTAGCTCACATCCAGACAGAGAGTCACACTGTTTTTATATGTGAAACTTGTCACAAAAGGAATGAAAACTACCACGGGATCCATGTGGTTATTCACACACCTATCTGCAATTTACCACTGGATTGTCACGGCCAGTGACAGAGAGATGTAAAGAGGTTGCATTGGAGAAAAAAAAAATGGACTTCGTCACAAAGACTTTCATTTACAGAGAAAAAAAATCAAATCAAGTTCTATTGCTGTCACAGTGGTTTGATATCCAGAAAATGGAACTAAAGCAAAACAACTGTCAAAACCATCCTGTAAATCATTGCCAGTACTAAATCGTCAGCTTGAAACATTCACTCACCTCCAGTTCTGACCACCCTGTCTGGTCTAAGTAGAAAGCATTTACTGTGGTCAGAACAGTAAGGTTCAAATATGAAAAAGGCAATTCTTGGGGACTGTCTCATGCAGATAGGCCCAGTGGAAACATATATAATTTGAGACAGACTCTTTCCAAGCTGCAGGGCTCTATGAGAACTCAGCATGCAACTCAGCTCAGTCCAGCCCGAAGATTTTCTTGTGAAATTCTGTTGAGAACACACATTCTCGTGAAGCAGGATTTCTCCCCTATAAACCTGTCTGTCACTGCCTAATGAATAACCCCAACCCAGCAAAAGAATTCATGCAGGGACAGACCAACACCTGAAGAAAATCTGCTCCAACAAAAGAAGCGAGCGTGCATAGCTTGCACAATGATTTCTGCTGTCACTAATCTAAATATTCATCCCTTTTAAGTGGTCATCATAACTGAGAATTTTCTTTCAGTGCTGATATCAGAGAAGATGTTCTGATCAGTAACCAGCCACTTCATGGCAGTCTGATTTAAACTGACCTTTCTAGGCTGCAAAGTAGCCTGAATGAAAGAGCAAATACATAAAGGTCAAGAAATACTTCTTCATCTTCAGAAACCATTAAATTCCATCCCCAGACACAGCTCCTGGGAATGAAAAATACTAAAATTCTGCATGTTCTCACTTATTCAAGTGATCACCCTGAAGGAGGGAAAACTAACTCTTAGTTATTTGCTTAAATGGCACCGAGGTTCAACACATTTTACACTGAGAACAATGTTCCTGCGAATTCCTGGATCAAGTTTGTTTATCAACATTTGTTTAAAATGGTGCAGATTAAGTAGAGCGAGATTTCTGAGCTCATTCAAAGGACTGAGTGAAGTGCTTAATCACTTTTGTCAGAGGATTAATGAATAGGGCTGGTCTACATTTTTTTATGTGTATTTACACATGTCTTTGGAGAGGCTTCAAAACATTTTAAAGAACAGTTCCTGCAAAGACTTAACCTCAGGTGGTCCAGCACCAGCAACTGCTGATGTCATGGTCACCTTCCATTTGTCATCTCACAGAGGATGGAAGATTTTGAAAGGGACAAGTGCAGTTCGGTTCACACAGACAATACAGCCCAACCCTCACAGTTTGAGTGATTTGCAGTGTGAACAACACCTCACTGACATTAAATGCCAGATTAACAGTTTACATCCAAACGCAGCTGGCTCACTCTTCCCTACTGGTACTCCCTGCAGACAGCTCTTTCCACTCTCCAGGTGATTTACTACACAGCTACAGAAGTATGCCAAGCCAGCCTCCAGCTCAGGATCCTTCTGCCTCCATTCTTCTGTAGGGAAACCAGTGGGGATGTCTCCCCACCACGAAGGGCAGCAGTGCCAGGTCCCTCCAGCCCTGCACCAGCTGATACCTCCCAGCATGGCCCTTCCTGGAGCTGCAGGTGGCTCCACTGTGTCCCTGTCACAGCACACACCAATATTGTGCCGAGTTTCCCAAGCTTTTCCATTACTCCAAAGGGGCAAATATCAGTGTACAAGATTGAGGTGACTCAGCTATGAAGTTCTGATTTTCTATAGAATTTCCCTGCACTAGCCAGATATTCTTCTTTTATGTTATCAAGTCCCTTCAAGAGACAAGGACTGTGTAATGCCAGTGAATTACACAACAACTGTTACCTCTATTCAGGCTGTTTACTGAACAGTTTTATTTTCCTCTCCTCCCTTCAGTACCATTCTTCAGCTCCACTTAAATGTCAAGGAAAAATGGACACAAAGCATACAAAACAGCTAGGATAAAGGGATCATCTGCTTCCCTCGCCTGTGATGACTGAGACAAGAAATAATGACCTTCTATTCAGCTATTCTGTTGGTGATTGAGGGAGGACACGAGGTAAAATTCCCTAAACAGAAAAGAGAGAACAGATTGTTGGAGGAGGCTGTGATCATCCTACCAGTGAAAGGCTTTAAAATAAGGTAGAGAAAGTTGAGTTAGAGGGATGTTTGACCACGCAGCAGAGAAGAAGAGCAGCCAGGTAGCTTCCTGGGGACCTTGAATCTGTGATCCTACAACCCTAGAGGCTTCATACAAAGAGATAACAAATTGGGACACTTTATGCTAGACACTGACATGATCTAGTCTATTCTTACATTCTCAGAAGTTTTGTACTGCTGTAGACAGTTTGGATGTAGAGGTTCTTCCATAATTTAGTGGATGTTTAGGGTTTTCCCTTCTTCTAAGGAAGGCATTGGGGCCAGTTCTGGAGTGACAGTCTGCCAGTGGAGCTACAGCAATTGACAATGGCTGAGGTCCTGTGTTTTGGTTCATTGAGAAATGATCAGTGTTCATGCTACAGGTCCCAGGTTTCATTTGGGCTCAACTCTTGTACGAGCCCAACATGAATATGAGAGCCACTCCCCTTCACCTCCTCTATGCACGTACAACCAGTGAAGATTTCACTTTGGTATATCTCATATTTTGCAGCAATTTTACACATCCAGCACAGACCAAGGATACATCACCAAGGAACCATCTGCCACACACACAGCCTGGGTGCCAAACCTTACAGGAACCAGCAGCATGTACCCTACTCCATTCCTCTATGGAAAGGTGCCAACCTTTTCCTTGTTTCGTTGGATTTGGCAGTTTTGATGGTGCTCCCATCCTGGGTGATTTCTCTCTCCTGGGAGGAAGGAGCATCTCTAACTGGAAGGGGAAGTATCACAGTCTCCTGAGTTACAGGTAAAACTTCATCTTCTGCTCCCTGCTGACCCAAGTGTTGCTTGGCATAGTCAAAGCCTTGTACTGGCTGCAAGAAAAAGAGAAATAAAAGAAATTTCCAGCATGTATCATATGTTAATATAAATTTTCAACTTCAATGTAAAATCTTTGACTACCCCTTAACCTCTTTAATTACATAAGTGACAGGAAAAAACATGCAGGTCACTATATGGATGCCCACTGAGAAACCAACTTCTCCTAAGATCTCCATTCAACATGTTTCAAACATGATTAGTATAAAATTGATCTTAGCTAACCTTTCTTACCTGCCTGTAACACCTACGGAAATTCCTGGGTGAGGATGTGGAAGAAAAACTTAGGAGGAAAAAAATAAGACCATAGAGAAAACTTTCTCTGACAAAACCCTTGCATTTCCAAACACAGTAGGAGTAATTTATTCCCAGTCAACACAAAGTAAAAAAGGCACATATCAAAGTTTCATGGGCAACATTTTCCAGAAAAGAACCCTTTTTCAGATCAGTGAAATTATATATATTTCCCCTGGCTTGCCAGTTGCCTGCTGGGAAGGATGTTACCAACTTCCCTTCTTTCTCCCGGGAAGTGGCATTTCACCAGAGCCTTGCAGAGGGCTCAGCGTTCCCAGCCCTCCTCTTCCCAAAGCCCATCCAGTTTTCCCTGCTGCCTCTGCAAGGAACAAACAGGACTAACACATGCCTTCTGGGCAAGGCAGCCACTCAAAGGTGGATTCTCTCAATGCAAAAATTAAAGCATTTAGGCAAAACTTGACTTTCCAACCTTCAATTTCAATTGGAAGAAAAAGAGAAGGGCAAAACAACGAAAGAAACAAAACCAACCTGCATTTTCTTTTGGGAGGAAAAAAGAAATAGGCAAAAATTATGAAAAATCACTCAAAGAAATTCCTGACCACCTCTGGAAAAAATACGTAACACAAAAATGTCCTTGCTACACTAAATTGAATTAATTTACAGAAAACTGGAAGGGTGCTCTTCCTGAAGTGCAAAGACTATTGATAAAATGCTAAAAAAGCACTACAAAGCACTTCAAAGTGGAGAAGCAGTGATTTTAAACCTCAAACATACTTTAGGAAACACATTGAAATTAATTCATGACTGATTAGTCTCTCCATGTTCCTGTCATGTCATTATTGAATATTTTAGTTCCAGAAGAAAATCAGCAGGAGAAAAAAAACTTGCTGATGGCACAGGAAAAGGACAAGCTCTGGAAAAAACATTGTCTCTTGTTGTGTCCCTTAGCTATAAATACAGATACCTTTCATAGGTAAGCTCAGTCTGAAAATAACAGGGCTGTCTTCTACTTTCTGAAACATAATAAAATATGGGTTTTTTCTTTTGTGGAGCTGCATGGCATTCCCAATCTCCTGTTCTAACTGAGCTAATGATTTTGAATGTGCTCCCTTCTTTCAGCATTCCTCTGGTAAGGAGCTTCAGGGTATTAAGGGGTCACTACGTGGGCTAATGCTGATTTGGGAGGGCACATAACTTCACACATTACCACCATGGAACCTGCAACACATCAGAGAAATGCCAATTCACCATCACCCCTCCATGGCAAGTCATGACAGCATCACCCCCGAGGGAGGGAGCCTTCTCCTTGCCCTCCCCTGGAGGCAGGGTACCACAAAAGAGCCACCAAAAAGCTACAAAGGGAGGAAATGAAGAAAGGGAAGGGAGTGAAGAAAAGGGGATACAGATGCTGTGGGAAAGACAGCTAGGGAAAACTGCTGCACAATATCCTAGATAGTAATATTGTTAATCAAAGTAACATTTTTCAACCTAATTATCTGCATTGTCAGTTGAGATCCTCCTAGGTACTCTGCAAAAAAGGTAACAAAAGAGAAGCAAATAAATCATTTGTTTCTCCCTCTATGCCTTTGAAAAAACTAAAGCAAGTTTTAGCTTATACTTCCTATCTTATTTAAAAACAAAACAAACAAAAAAAAATCATCTAAACAAATCAAACCCAAAGCAGCAGAACATGAGAATTACTGAAGAATTCTGCAGTGCCCCAGCTTGGATCTGCCAAAGGAAGAAAATGAAAGATTATATTAATCTGAGTTCTACTTACCACCATGTCTAGTACCAAAATGCAATAAAGGAAGAGCTGAGAAAGCCATCCTCATCAGCAGACATATTGTGTTAAATAAAATTTGATCTTGGAACCCTGCTCTGTAAAAGCCCACAGGAGCAGATGGTTTTACCACCCCTGAAGGGAACTGGCAGGACTAAATCACCATCAGGCACTGCTGAAGCTCTGCAAGAATAGATGGCCAATAGGACCAAAATACTGAGAAAGACCGAAGGACAGGGATTTTAATATTGCCTTTGAAATAATAAATGAATGATGAGGCCATTAGATTACACTGCCTGGCAAAGGGCAGACTGAATACAGAGAGTTGTTTCTGGGACTTTTTCCCCTTGTAATGATCATGAAAAATACAGACAATACAAAAATGAAAGGAAGGGGAAAAAAAAGAAAAATAATGATCAGCTCCTCCCCTCTCTATGTATACGCAGGTACACAGTTTCACTGATGCCCCTTATCAAACTGATAGTTGTTTTCCCATGGTTGCAGTATTTGCTTTCCTTGCAGATCTTAGACTACAGATCTTTGTTTACCTGCAAACTTATTCTTTCATGGTCTAAAAAAACCAGAAAGGTGACAGATTATAGACTTTAAAACAGCATGCTGTAAATTAGAAAGTAAGGGAGGCAGAAGTTAGCATCCATCCAAAAAGTCTAAGTAAAAACAATTGCTCTAAAATATAAACAGCATTGAAATAACCTTAAAATAAAATCCCATCAGAATTTCATCACTTTCAATTTATACTTCTTTTAATTTTACATCCAAACAGAAAATTGGAAAAAAAATTGTAACAGTGCCTTTTCCTTGCAACTTGGTCCAGATGTCCCTGACTGCTGAGGCAGAATAGCAACACAACTCCCAAGACAGATCCCATAAACTACGCCACCTAAGAGAGGTCATTTTGTAAACTTCATTTATTTACCCTTCAGCCTGCTACACCAAAAAAAAAAGTCATTCCTTAATTACCAGGCGCAACAACAGCAACCCTGCTGTTAATGGTCCATCACCTCCCCCGGGCTACACAAGGATATTTGCCGGCAGATGCTGCGTTACCCCTCGGTGCTGTGTCCGTGCTGCCTGTCCCGCTGCAGGGATGCTGGAGCCAGCTCAGCTCGGCTCTGCTCTGCTCTGGAGGACCCGCAGCCTCCCTCTGCTCCCAGCAGCAGCAGCAGGACTGCAGCGATGAGCAGGCAGCTCCGCTCTGCCAGTCCCCTTGGAGCAGGACTCCTGGAGTCCGAGCGCATGGAACAGCGCTGCTGAAAACAAAAACACCTGAGATCCGAGCCTGGGGGCATCCTGTAATATCCTCCTTTCCTTTTGCAGGGTATTCTAAAGGTACTGGAAAAATTGCTCCAGTGATTCGACAACAAATCTCAGACGCACAGAAACAAAATACTAAAGGTGCTGCTTAAACTAAAAATCACTCCACTGTGACCCTACTTAGAGCAGAGTCAGCATTAATCAGCAGTCTCAGGCACCTTCCTGAGCCACGAAATACAACATATTCATTTTAAATGTGATATGGATATGTGCTCCTCAGCTATCTGTATTGCCAAACTGCATGAAATGTGGCAATTGCAGTTCAAGCAACTACCACTACTCCTTACATTGGAATTGAAAATAAAACTAAAACTGTTCTCTTGAAAATGACCTTATTTCATTATCTTTCCCAAAATATGTTTCTTAGCCTTAAGTAAAGATGCTGAAATCAGGGATGACCAAATCAGTCCAGTCTCAGTCCCACTGCAGAATTAATCTTCCATAGTCCATATATACTCTAAACTAGACCTTCCCAGACCTTTTCAATGGAGCCATCATTGTGAAACTAAATGGAAAGCAATTCAGCTTTCATTTGGAAATGCACCACTTGTCATACAATGAATTAAATTAAATTTTATGGAGTCTCAAAATAAACCGTAAAGGGAAAACACACTCTCCAAGTGGCCCTCCTGTACTCCAGCTGCAAACGTGAGCAACTCAGCAGGAAACCCTCATGCAATGGGTGCAGTGTGGGTGCTGCGAGCTCAGCACCAGCTGTTCTGTTCTGCAGGTCCAGCTTCCAGCTGGTGACATTGAGTGCTGATGCAAGCATAGCCTGACTGAGCAGGTTTTACCCTGACCATGGATCTTGCAGCCTGATTAAATCTGATTTCTCAGGAAAAGTAAAAAATCCAATTTTCTCTCTTTCTTTTTGGAACGCCAACTGTGGATTAGAATATTAAAACACTTTCAAGTTTTTTCTGTGCTGTACCTTCTACCACCAGTGTTTTGGGGTTTTTTAAATAGCAATTTCCTTCAGCTGCAAAGTATCCCATAATGATGGGCAATTGAAAACAATGTACAAATTTAGTCTTATTTTTACCTCTAGCTGGGACTAAGACTATAAATAAAAAGAATCAACTGGTGCATAGTATTTGCAACAGCCCCAATAAAGCATAATTTGCATTATAGAGGCTTCAGTGGGGCGTTATACATCACTGCAGTAGTATTAATTTCTGTTTGTGCTTGTAATATTGTGTGTTTCACTTTTGCAGATCTAGTCTAAACACTGGATGCATAGCAGTAGATAAATAGATGGAACCAAAATGGAAATGTCTTTTTTGCATCATTCTTGATACAAATGTCTTGTTTCCAACTGGCACCAGCTGCACCCATCTGCACCAAACCTAAGATAAGGAGAAAAGAGCTGTCACACACATCATGCCTTACTTCAGCTCTCTCTCCAATCTACATTTTTCAGCAGAAGCAACAGAGCTGAAATCTCAATAATCCTGCTGTCTGTAGCATTAAGAAACCAAAGGAAAAACTCAACATCTCAGTCCCATGCCCGTGGAGAACAACAAAGTCAGCTAAAAGGGCAAAGGAACACTGACTTACACAGAGGCTCTGTAGGCTAAAAACTCCTACCTTGGGTTGGCCCTGTTCAAGAGCCACTGAATAGCAGCATTGAGAAGGCAGACTTTTTCACTATAGAGACAAATCATCTTCTGTTAGAGATGGAGAATCAAACTGGAAAGGCATTTGATTAGGAAAAAACCCCCATCTTGTAATTGATACGGGTTAGTAACTTTAAGAGAAACATAGTTGTTTGAACCCAATCAGCAATATCCACAAATAAATTGGAAAGTTCAAAAGATCTAAAAGAAAAATATCAGTGGGAGGGAAAAAAATGCATTAGCAGCTGGGGAGAGAACTTCTGGTTAGGACCAGGTCTGAACTGCTGCCAAAGGCCAGGCCTTCAGACATTGCCACCTGCAGCAGGTGGGAGCTCAGGATGTGAGGTCCTACAGGAGATGCGATGCTGACAAGCCCCAGGTATAATATCCCATTTCCCCAAATTTGGGAAGGAACAGCTGCCTTGGGTGAAGCCTAGTCAGCCCTAAAGGCTCAGTGCCTTCCATCCCTGTGTGAGGGCCATTCTGCCACTGCTGCCCACACGCAGGGGATGAGCTGTGACTGAAGAGTCCTGAGTAGCAAGAGGTATCCAGATCCAACCTGTGAGTAACGACCACTTCAATTCCAAACATCCTTCAGCTACATCAGTCAGAGAAAAGGTTACAAATGGACACCTTGGATGTCAGGATTGGTGGCTCACCTTGGCTCTCTGAGGCAGGTTCATCATGGTGTCTGGCTTGAAGTCGTTCTTGTTCTTCCTGCACAGCACCGCCGTGATGATGATGATGATGACTGTAACCACAGCAATGGGAGCCAGCACCGCTGCAATGATCCACAGGTTGTTTGGGGGGTTCTTCACCACAGCTAGGGAAAATTGCAAACCAACACTGGTAAGCTTGGCCATGCAAGAGTCCAAGTGCTTCCAGTCTTCAACTGTCTCCATACAGAAATTGGTATAAAAGGACTGTAAGTAATCTAGCTTTCTATATAACGGAACGCCTTAATTAAAATAAAAAATATTAAAAAAAACCCAAACAAAACCAATCAGCAACACTGTTCAATTCACAAATCCCCAGGCTCTCCTCTCTTATTTATATGCAAATACCTGGTTATTTGCAAAAGCAGCCATCAACTCCAAATTCAAGTTAGATGCCATATTAGATATCACTCCAGCGGTTCATTTACAGAAAAAGGAAAAACAAACAAACCAAAAACCACAACAAACAAAGTAACACATCCTTAACTGTTCTTCAAACACAAGCCCACCGTACAGGAAAGGCAGCAGGTGTGTTAAAAGAATACACATGGAGTTCATACCTGATGCCAAAGACTTACTGGCTCATCAGGAGAGAACTGGCAGAGGTTTTTCAAAAACAAGGAAGCTAAGCACTCTAATATAGCTATTATTAATATCAATAGGGAAGTAAGAAAATGCTTCTCTTGTGGTCTAGAAATAATTTATCATAGTTAAGGTCAAAATGAATCCATCATTTCTGAAGGAGTGGAAATAATGAGGTTGGAAAGAGCTACTTGCAGATATATTAATAATGGCACCAGGAAAAGGGTACATTTCAGAAACGCAGTGATGCAAAAACATTTTAGATTCCATTTTATCAGAATAATCTCTCTCAAGATGAACCTTCTACTTGTTCACACATAAGAGATCCTCCTGTGACACATTTCCAGTTCCCATTTCATTTCATTTCTTTCTGGAAAAACCTCAGATAATCTCCTTATAATGCTGAATTTTGCTGTAGTGAATATTGAGTGGACTCCACCATGATATCTCTGTTTAGTTTCCTGTGGCACTGGTTGCTGGAGTGGGCAGGCAATGGTGAGAAGACCAGCACAAAGCAGCCGTTCCCATTTCCTAGGGGACCAGTGCTTTCAAATGTCATTGAGCTTATGAGCTGTCAGAGGCACTCAGCATCTTTCAGGATCAGCCTTCAAATGCAGACCAGCTTGTTCAGCAGCAGTTACAAAAGTCAGCTCAAAGTCTGGCTGAAGCCGGAGCCTGTTTTCTTTGTGGATTTGCAGCTTTTTGCAAAGCCGATGTAGTTTGTTGGGTGATGAAGGAATAGCACCAATAGATACACAACTTGAGCAAAAAAAGTCCAAAAAAATCAGGTTGAAGCCTTTCAAAGTTCACTTTTCAACAGACTTGCATAATTCCTAATTGTTGAGTTTGACATTTAGTTTGGGGATGAAAGGGCTGTGGGGAAGGAAACCGAGTCTGGATTTTAACAAATAACAGTAACTTTAATTAGAGACTGCTGCTGTGGGAGCCAGCAAACAATTGTCGAAAAATTCTATTTATTCTTTGTGGGGAATGCAGAGGGAATGATGACCTTATGGCTAATAGGACAGACATTTAGGAGTCCTAGTTTACATCTTTAATTCAGTTACCAGCTTCCAATATGACCTTAAGTCAACCCATGGTTCATTTAACTCAATAAAACTTCAGTGGAATTTGAAACAAGCCCTTCATTCTCTCATAACTCAGTCTCTCGCTTATAAAACGGGAACATCCATGTTTTTTGTTATTATTATTCTGTCTTGTCTAACCCGACTATGAACTCCCAAGGGTAGATGTCTTTTCTTACTTTGGAGCAGAACTTTTCATTCTCCTATGAAGAAATTATAATGAGCAAAAATGAAATCCACACAAGGTAGTTTCTTTGGCAATATAAAGACAGGCTACAAATAACCATGTCCAAAATGAAAGAAATTGATTTCTTTTTTCCATAATAAGGTATAAAGATAGAATTACCTCCTACATTTCAAATACTCTACCTTCAGAATCTCAGTTACCCCAGGTCATAATTTCAATTTCTGTATGTTCTCTTCTTATAATATTCTATGCATACTTGACTGGTATGAAAATCTACAGATGAATAAGGCTGCCTCATCAGGCCATGGAAATACAAAGTTAGGTGATGAGCAGCAGATGTCATAATTGCCTAAATGCCCATATAAATCACAACACTGCACAAAGAGCTAGGAAACTGCTAGGTATTATCTATATCTCCTTTAGTAAAAAATGCATTAAAGAAATACTCTCATGGAGAATAAAATCATTTCGAATTTAAATGCTGGAATTTATGGAAGCGGGAATGGAGATCTACCTGTTCAGCTGAATTAAAGTCAGTAACAGACCATGATTGAATCAAGGATCAGATACAGTACATAATGCATTCTTTGGAAATTATATCATATTTCTGTCTTCTAACTCAATCCTGTGTTTATGGATGATACAAAAATTACTTATTACAGTAGTCCCTTCTTTTCCTGTCAGCGCTGCGTGTAATTATTTCAGCACTGCTGCTCCTTCAGGCAGATATAATTGCACCAGGAGACCCATTTTATATGCTGTTTTGTCAGGAAGGAGATCCAGTACAGGAGTCCACTATTTAATTTTAATTCCATCTAGATAAAAACCTTGGCAAAGTGGAGAGATTCAGTCAGCTAAAGGCACCTTAAAGCTCTTACTGCCCAAAAAAACCCACTCCAAACTCCACCACAGGTTTAGGACTATGGGTCAACTATGTAAGAATACCCAAAAAAATTTTTTAAAGAAACCTGGGTTGACAGTAACTCATGAAGGTCTTGGAAGAGAAATACGAGAACACTTTATTTTTTAAGACTGGATTACTTTTTGGCCACATTATTCTGAATGATACAACCGTACCTTGAATCTGAAAACTGTCCATACACACAAGTAGTTCTTTTCAACCTCACTTTTCTGATTTGTGCCTAAACAATATCTTTAACAACCACATGGTGCACTTCACAAAGGTCTAAGTGAAAATCATTGTCAAAAAAATAATAATAATCCATTTGAGATAGAATTGACATTATTTTGAGCAAGTCAAAAATAAGGGACATCTTCAAAGCCCCCACATTTTACTTTGGGCCAAGTTATTAGAACAGTGTGTTCGCCCCAGCCATCATTAGCCTGTGGTGTGATGGTTTTGTCAGCATCAGAATTAATTCCAACTTTACAGTTCCATAATGTTCAATCCATGGGTGTCGCTCTGTGGGATCAGTGGAGGTTTCTCACATCTACACCGGTGTTTTCATAGGGAAAGAAAAAAGAAAATAGAATAAAAAAGGGATTAAACTACAGAATTTTTAAAAGAACTCTTACGGTCAGCTTGGACTTGAATGACATAGCCCAGTGTCAAGGCCATCCGCTGGGAGTCAACGGTGCTCAAAATTTTGGCAGCTGCAGTGCCCAGCAAAGGCTTCCCGTTGTATAAAGTATAATAAGTCAGTTCAGCCGGCTCCTTGGGTCCTGGAATACGTTGAATTTTTACCATCTTTAAGGGAAATAAATAATGAGAGAAAAATATAAATAAACTGTGTTTGCATCACAGCACTGCAAAACCTGCCAGGAGCTGTTTGAAGGCAGTGCCCACAGGGAACTCCTTCAGGACCTCCTACAGGCATAAGCTCCATGGAAATGTTCTCACAGGATCAGAGCTTTTCCCCTTCATAGCCCAGGCTATTAACTCAGTCAGCCAGAGGACTGACTGACTTCTCGAAAAATTTTTAAACATAATCCTAAGGTAAAACCCTGTAATAAGAAAAGCATGCAGTAGAAAGGAGGAAAGGATCAAATGTTTGGACATTACAGTCCTCTATAAAGACAGAATTCTTATAATCTGTCCTAACCTACTGTTAGGACATATTGCAGTTGAAAAATACCCCCACATTTCACTTCTGTACTCATTATTTTTTATCACAGGCTGATAATAAAGAGAACCCTGCTTTTGCCATTTCATTCTGCAGAACATTGGCAAATTTTTACATTGTACTTCTGCCTTTCCTGAGAGAAAGTGTCAAACATTTCTAATAATGAGAACAAAAGGAGCTTTATGATTCTTCTCCAATATGTTACAGACTAAAATTTAACAAAAGTTCACACTTTTGGCATACGAAATATATTCCTTCCTCAAACTCTTTCAGTGGGAAAATAGAAAGAATGATGGGCAAATGAGAAAAGTAGTAATGTGGGTTTATACCTCACAGCAATCAATTCTTGAAAACCACAATGTAACTTTTTTAAAAAAGCACCAACTTGTGCAATTTTTGAAGATTAAAGAGCAAATATTTAAATTGCCCATAATATCAGCTGGCTTAATTGGTGGGAAAACAAAATCTAATCATCTCAAAATACTGAATGTGAAATGCTGTAAATAAGAAAAAGATGATTAATAAATTACTCATGTCTGAAATCTCTACTTCCTAATGTGATCTGTTGCCACATGGTTTGATGACTAACCCTCCAGAAAGGCTGCTTCTTACTTTTTTTTTTCAAACAAAAAGAAAAAAGAAGTTTCTAGCTCTGAGTTACCTAGGAAACTTTTTTGAGGAAAAAAAAAAAGGCTTGGAATTCTTCATTATGCCGAATATGAGACTTTACCCTAAAATATGTACTTTGTACCAATCCTCATAGCAACCCAAGAGAAAATATTTATTAACACTGATTAACTAATGATGATTTCTAGAAGATGACAGGCTGAATAAAGAAAAAGACATCATTATTAATGCCACGCATTTTGCCCTCGCTGCTTTGATATTCTGGAAAAAATAGATGAAACCTCAACCCAGCTGGGCATATCTTTCACACAAACTGAAGCAGGACACATGCTTTCTTTCACCCATATCCGTGGCATTGAGCACCTGCACAGTGTAGCTGCCCACAGTGGTGGCACGTTTGAACCTCCTCCCCTGCTGGTGGGACATCATGAAGAGCGGGGCCAGGCGCTGCTCCATCAGTCGTGCAAAGCTCTGGTTGTTCAGCCCCAGTAATGCCATATCAACCCCTTGAATAACTGTGGGAATGGAGGAAAACCACATATCAGCACATCTCATACAGACAGGTGAAGCAACTGTGAGGCAGTTTGGAAGAGGGAGATACTGACCAGCTTAGAATAAAAACAACCAAACACTGTTACACCTCTCTGTAATCCTCAATGTGGATAAAACATCCTTCTGTATCACCCCCTGCACTGTCCTTTTCAGATAATGCCCAGCCATGTTTCAGAGAATAAAATCCTCAACAAACATTTTTAGGCCTTCAGTTCACCGAAATGGCTCTGGGAAGCACCTGATCTATGAACTTCAATGTAAAAAGTAAGTTAAGAGCTATTTGAAGGCTGCTGGTTTTATGCTTATCACCACATGCTCCTATTAAATGAACCAGTTTTCCATCCTGGAGATTTGAACTCAGAAGTTAGGATTTTGTACGACTCAGTTTGAAGCAAAATATCCTGTCTGAGAGCACTAAAAACTGAATAAACATTTCTGAAGCGTAAATGAATGGAAAATTTAGAAGACACTGGATTTACATAAAGTTCAAAAAAGTGATATGGAATGATGATTCAATTCATACATATGTATGATTTTTTTTTCCAACATTATTTCAAAAAAGTCTTCTGGGACCACCATGTATTTTTGGAAACAGTTTTATTGTAATATCAATAATACTCCATTGCAGTAAGTGCACAGAGGCAGGAAATGGAATATCAGGTTCACAGGGTCCATATGTGGAAGAGCTGCACCACTCCCTTCAGAGGATGATAGTCTCTGTATAAACTTATTTCTTATCTCAAATTTATGAATAGATATAACAGGCACCAAATCCATTTCATGTCAGACTCCTTTTTTGCCTGCTCTCCTGAGAATTAAACAATTTCAGGTACAGACACAGCAATTAGAAAGGCTTTGGTATCTACTCACTCAGAGGTATCTGGGGGAAAGAGTCTCTTTCTCGCCCAGTTATCATTTCTGAAGTCAGAATGATTGCAAATGAGAATGTGATAGCAGTGAAATGACTTGATAAAGCAAGTATTTTGAAGCCTGCAAGCATTCTCTGCACCTTCTTTTCCACCAACAGAAAGTTACATGCTTAAAAATACAAAAATCTCTGCACCCAGAGAACCAGCAAATCATAAACTTCTTTGGTTTAACAGCTCACTTTTCTTCCTGGGTTTTGTCTACAAGTTTCTTTTGATTTCAGGTTTCAATCCAAGACCCAGGGAAAAGAAATAAAACAAATGCAACAGGCAGGTTCAGTGGGCAGCCACTTATTTTTGTATGAAAATACTGCACCAATGTGTTTGTATCAACAAGCACTAAAAATTATCCCCTGAAGTGCATGGAGGAGGGAAGGAGATTAAAAAGTACCTGTTATCACCCAGTAGTCTCTAGTTGACTCCGAGACATCAAGGTTTGGATACTCCAAAGCTTTAAAAATAGAAGTTGAAATTATGTCATAACATTCCAACATCCTATGCATTGTATGTCCCAAAACGGGCTAACCAGACAGTGATAAATAAATTGAACTGTGGCCCAAGAGGAGATCCACAGGCATAACTTTCAGGGTTAAAATTTCTCCTCTGTCTGAAAAAGAACATAAAGTGTAAACAGAAGCACTGCCATACAAAGTAGAACATACATCTCCTGTTGCCAAAACACTGGCTGGTACATTGTGTGTGGCAAAGCCCAGGATTGACAGGACACAGGCTTGTGCCCATGTTGTACACATTTCTGCTGCTTTCTCCCCTGCAGAAAACCAGACAGGATTCCATGTTGATTCTGTGATTAATCCTTATGTAACCCAGACCACAGTTTTAACCTAAAATACTACTGAAATAAACCAAGCTCAGACTCCACATGGATTACAAACAGGACTCAAAAAATCTGTGAGCACACCTTGGAGTGTGGTGCTCTCTCTCACTCTGCACAGTTTAAGGCATTACTACCATATGTGTTTGCATCTGTGAGAAACTGATATTTGCCATTTTGATGCCTTTTGTTTGCTTCTCCATCTCCAAAGTGCATTAGGCTGTAAAGCTCAATATGCTGCTAATTCATTATACAGCTCAGCATTTTCCAATAGATTTATGCAACGTGGAAAGCATTAATATGAAGGACTTAATTCAGAAAATACCACGCTTTGCACGTTGATGTGCTGCTATTGAGTTACCTTGATTTTTAAACCCCAAAGTGGCATGAAATAGTAAACATTGTAAAGGATCTGACTACGCACAGGAACTGCTTTTGAGAATGGATTTCACAGCGTGTCCTGAGCTGTGCATTTCCATGACAGATTGCAAAGGCTCTGGAGGGGCCACTGGAGCCTACTGGGAAATAGCATGCTCCGAGAACAACCTCAATATTTGTTTGATAAACTGAAACAACAACACTGCCACATGAATAAGCATCAAACGCTCTTCAAAGGAAACATTTTCTAGGCACACCATCAGTCTGGAGCCATAAATACTACGTGTGCATTAAGTTCTGAGTTTGCAGTACAGCTGCTGCACTGGGAATAAACCCAAGAGCTCCAAAATGAAATATAAGCCATTAGTGGTTAAAGAAGC
Source organism: Campylorhamphus procurvoides (assembly GCA_013396655.1). Classification (NCBI taxonomy): domain Eukaryota; kingdom Metazoa; phylum Chordata; class Aves; order Passeriformes; family Dendrocolaptidae; genus Campylorhamphus; species Campylorhamphus procurvoides. The sequence goes on along the minus strand of WBMV01003815.1, from coordinate 934,008 downwards.
ACCAGCTAAAGACTTTATCAGGGTCTCTCCATCATGTGTGGGGATCAGAGAACTGCAGTACCACGCAAGACTCTTGCTGAGTGACAAATGGCTTCCACAGCTCCTGACTACTAATTGTGAGAAGCACCACAATCCTCTTCCTATGCAACAGACCTATTTTGGAGGCCAAACACTTGAGCTGAGCACAGCCATCATCAAAACATCCTCAAACCTTCTCCCCGTGCTCCTGCATGTCCCATGATGACAAGTCCTGCGCATGGACTTGTCTACAGACAAGTTCACCTGCCAGCCAGGAAGGGAAAGGAGCCTGAAATGGGCTACATCCCTTCCTTTGTCATCCCTTCCTCCACCTGCCCTTGACTGTGGAAAGACTTTATGAAAACTCAAGCCTACCTTGAGATGTGTCTCTTACTCTGTGATGGAAACTCTGAGTCAAAAGTGCACTGAGGCTGTGCAAGAGCTCATCAATAGGCAGTTTCACCTATTTGTTTGCAAATACCACAATTTGATAGGTAATGCCTCAGGAATAACATACACACCTCCTTTTCCAAAGATTTGCACAATCACCATAGTTAGCTGTGATTCCTGACTGCCTCACAGCGACCACTTATCCCACAGTCACTGGTGAAGAACTGCACAAGATATATTGTCTGCTGGTGGGCTGCTCACAAACAAAATGGACTGGCAAAAAAAGATGACTCGTGTTTTCCCCAGCACTCACTTTCCAACAGTCTGCTTCTGCTTTTTCTCAGAATTAGAAAATGAACAAGGACCTCAGTAATTTCACCTAAAGCTACGAATCCACTCAGTTCAGTGTTCTGATCATAAAGACACATTTGACTCTACCCTTATGTGCCCAATTATCTCAGTGCTTGTGAAACGAAAAATTGCAAACCACTCCGTAGCCTTATCAGCAAGTTTGATAGCTACCAGAAGCTTAACCAGATCTTTACTGGTATTTGAGCACAGATTTGAGACCTAACAAGCATCTCATGAAGATTTCCACGCAGTGAGATCAGCTGGAGCCTGCCCTTCCTTTACCAGTCCATTACCATGCACTAATGGACCCAGCATGTCCCTGTCCCTTCTCACTTCCAATGAACACTGATCTCCAGTGAATGGATAACCTGTCTCTCCAGTGAGCTTAATTTCACACATCACATTAACAAGCGGATTAAACAGAAATCCCCATAATCAAATGTCTTTTCCCTTTAATAACTTCAGAGAAATTAGCACACAGGGTCAGAGAGCAGATATACCACACAGGCTGCCCACACAGCTCCCTGTAACCCAGAGCCTTCATAACAGCTGGAATACAAGCAAACTATTGATGCCAAAGAGCTCAAACCACTTCTAAACTGAGGATGAAGTTCAGCTAATACACCAACTTCTTAAACAAGGGAGTGTAGTTAGAGCTCACCCATTACCCAAACACACACTCAGTCTAATACTGAAGCTTAAGTTTATGTGCTGCTTTGTGAAAAATTTGGGACCTTCTGTGCTTCGTTTTACATGAAACCACAATTTTATTTTGTTGGGAATCTGGCACAGGATTTATTTCTGTTTTATTAAAGACAGCGTATAGGTGTTTTTCCTAGTGATTTGACAGTGCTGCTAGCAACCAAAGTAAACACTGAAACCAAAAAAATAAAAAAACAAAACAACCTTCTAGATCCACCCCTCCCCACTCCTTTATTTTTTTTTCAATAAAAACCAGTTTAAAACGGTCAGAAAAACCACCTACAATCTGTGAGCTTGAGGACAAAGCTCATGATGCTTTGGTGCAAAGCAGAAGCCCAGTGTTGGCTCAAGTTAAAGAGCTGGGAAGCACATACTTACATTCAGCAATGGTGAGAGGGGGGTAGGTGAGATAGAAACCCACCAGCTCAGCCGACAGCTGATTAAGGAGGTTGCTGGAAGTAGTGCCATTGAGTGTTGTGCTTCGATTGTTCACTACGTAAAACAGAGTGACAGCTTGGGAGACGTTGGAGGTGTTCAAAATCTGAAACAGAGGCAAAAATAATGCGTTGCTGTGTTTCAGCTCAGTTTAAAAAAAACAAACAAACAAAAACAAAACAAACAAACCCCAAACTAACAACCAAGCCAGAGCAAATAAACTGGGGAAATGTTCCCTTGCAGGCAGAAAAGGTGCAGTCAGGACTGAAAATGCTTTTTTCTGTTTTTATCAAAAAATGAAAGATGAAGGAGATGATGCTTATAAGGAAAATCATCCAGTGCGTGATGCAGAGGAACTGACATGCATGTCTTGCTGTCTTTGCTGCCTTCCTAGTGCAGTTATCCAGATCCACACCTTTTCCTTATAAAATAAAGGGAGATCATGTCTCTTCTGTTCCTAGCATCATATGACTACCCGTTCTCTTCCCCATGTTAACTCCATGCCAGTCTCTTCCTCAGCCCAAACATGAAGACTGCATTGAAGGACTAATTCTATTTAGCAAGTACTGGATCAGCTCCTCAGACATCAGTTTCATGCAGGTACCAGAAAGGCAAAGGCAGGGCAGGAACAAAAAAAACAAAACAAAAAAAAATCCACAAAATGTTTTCTCAGAAAACTTAAGCCCTAGGACAAGAGGGATATTTTTGCTATGAATAGATAGGACCAACCTCATTCATGAATATTATTTAAATATCCCATTTTTATCATCTGGATCACCAAGTAAAACCAGAAAGCATAATATAACAACAGCATCAGAAGAAGAGTTCGAGGTCAGACCAAAGGTCTGCCTAGGCAATGTCCACTTAGACAATTGGCTTAGACAAGCACAGGGCAAGAGAAGACTGCTTTCTGCAGGTCAGCCCACAGCTGTGGTCTGAGCCAGAAATCAGACACTTGGGTTTAAAAAGGGTTGGTGACTTTTTATTGCATATTGTTGGCCAATTGCTTTTTGTAATTTCCAGACTCTTTCTCCAGTAACGTCTTCATCACCCACTGTGTGAAAGGATTCATCTTTAGGATTCTTAAACTTGAGCAGTTCTGTTATGAGAAATTCCAGATGATCACTCTGATTCACTACACTACTCATGGCTGGAGAACCATGGCCAATTTCATTTCTCCTTGCATGGAAGTCATCTCACACCTTGCAGCCCTTCCCTCTACTCTTGTAGGGCAGCAACCCCTTTTCTGAATTGGCCCTCTCTGCTCCAGAACTGTTCTTCAATTTATAATTAATCTAAAACCCTCATACATCTTTCTGTTGCACTGACTCAGTCTTTTGCACGATAATGAAAACTAATTCCAGAAAAATTCATCACGAAGATCACACCCTTGAGCCTCTTACTTTCCAGCTTATATCTTGCCTCCAAGACCTCCAATCCTATCTCTTTAACTGGAAACATCCACAAAAACAACTACCACCTTCTTCTAGGGCTCTTCACAAAATTGCTTCAGTGCTTTGTGAGAGGTGCCTTTTCCATCACAAGCAAATCAGTCACCATGAAACTCCCCTCAGTGCCACAGGTCCAGCTATTGAAAAGGTTGATAATCCCTTTACCTACTGTGGTAGGTCACCTCTTGCTGTGCACTGTTCTGCTTCTCTGAGCTCCTCCAGTTTGACCACAAGCTCACAAGAAACAGAATCAAAGTAACTGAGAAGAGATCTGATTGCAAATTTTCTCACTCTTAAAAGTCACATACAAGCCATTCTGAGAGCACAAGTCCATACAGAGTGTTTTATCATAAGTCAAATACATACAATATCATTCAGAGAATAATTTCTTTGTTCCTGAAGTATGGCATAGAGCATAAGAGTGTTGGCCCTCTCTACATATAGGTATCTGCAAAAATGAGGCCCTTAGTGGTGAATTTTTGTCTGTGAGTATGGAACCGGAATGCATATCAAAAAAAAAAAGAGAAAGAGCCATATTCCATTAGTTCAGATCTTAAAAACAGCTATGCCTGTCACCATCTTTATACCTGAATAGCCTCACTGAAAAGAACTAATGTGTCAGAATAACAAATTCAGTAAAACATGAATCTGGAAGAACGTCTTTGTGTATTTGCTTTTATTTGAATTTCATTTGTATTACTTAACTGCAAACAGTAAAACTCAAACTCATGAAAAGTAACAGCCTTCTCTAAATCACGCACTCCTAAGTTTTCCTGTAATACATAAAACCATCTCATTTCAGAGGAAAGCACAAACTGCCTCCCACAGTGGCTAGCAAAGGCACTGTGCTAAAATACAAACATAAGGAACAACCCAGAGGGTTTGGCCACAGGCACTGGCAAAGCAACACAACACAGTACCTGAACTGTTAAGTTGTTGCTGGTGTTTAGGACCTTTCTCTCAGCATCCTGAAACGCCCTCTGGAGCCGCTGTTCCATGGTCTGAATAAATTTGCATGACTGAATATTGTCTGTTTGACCCACAAACTGCAGCTCTGGAAAAGGAACGTATTAGCAAGTATTCTCAGTTGCATAACTCCTCCAATGCCAAGAGCAAAATGATCAATTTAAAAATTAAGCAGGTGAAAACAATGCCACATAAAATCAGTTGATGGCATTCAGGCACTACTCTAAACCAGCCTTAATTAAGACAAAATGTAAGAAGTAAATCACATTATTAGAGCTGATACTCTCCAGAAACAAGTGGAGATTGTTTCTGCAGTGATATATAAGATGGTGAGACCAGTTCACTCTGCATATATTTACTCTAAGCCAGGCAGTAAGTGAAATTATTCTCAAAGACAAGTTATAGTCTTTAAATCTTGCAGGTCATTTGCTCTTGCAAAACATAATCAGTCGTAATACTGATTCTCATTCTGTTTGATTTTCATTCTAAGAAAAACTTACCCATCTGGTTAACTGCATTATGTGTATATAAACATGTGAGGACACACATAAGAAATCTTTTTATAATTTAATACACTGTTTTACAGTACTCTCTGCCCTCTCATAGCTTATACTACACTGCAATTACTCTGCACTGATGCTTGCTACAGTGGGGTTAAACAGTGACCCTGGGTCTGACAGGTCCAGACAGAACAATATATGTGTGTGTGTGTGTATATATCATATAGTCACATTTGTCATCTGATTGTCCCCAGAAGAAGCACACAGGTTACTGCACAGTCCATTGACTGTAGTCCATTTAACCAAATGCTAAGTCTACCCAGTCCATTGACTAAAGTCCATTTAACCAAATGCCAAGTCTCAGTCAAGCATTGTGGCGTGACTCATCTCTAATGCAAAGCCACTCCACCCCACAGCAGTGCCAAAGGCTGGGACAGCAGAACACCAGGAAGGACAGAGATGCTCACACTGCCTCTCCTGTTTGTGCCAGGAACATCAACACCTGGAACCTCAGGAAGCAGAGCTTGCCCTGTTGCCACATCACTGCGCTGGAGAGCAGGGGCTGAGGCAGGGATTGTCCCTGGGCACACCAAGAAAACACAGACAACCCCAGGCGTGGGCAGGCAGGACTTTGGCTCACCTGTTTTCAGCTGGAAGTGGTATGCAGGAAGGGGCTTCCAGGGCAAGGCCAGGGCCACCACAGCCTGGAGATGTGGCACGTGCTGCTTTATGTCCACTGTGGCATTGCTGATGCCATAGGCGAGGAGCTTTTCAATTACAGCAGCTGGAATGAAGACCATTCTCCCCCGTGTAACGTAGTACCCAACTGTCAGGTTACTTGATTGCTCCAGGATTTCAACCTAAAACACATCAGGAAGCACGCTTTTTTATTATTTTATTTGCAATTCAATCGCTATTTGATGCAACTTCTCATGCTGAATATGACTCCCTTGCAGGGTTTTTATCCTGTAATCCCCTATAAACCCTATGGGATCAGTTAGTGTCATATCAGACATGGTATTAGCAGGACTACTCAGAGAGCTGTAGGCTCAGCCCACACAGCAAGTGCTCCAAACTGAAGCAGTGCAGAATTGCTACCACATCCATCAGTTTAAGCTGGGGCTTCATTCATGTACAGATACTGGGACATCTTACTTAGACATGTAACAATACAGAGAATCCAGAGAAATTCCAGCTCCTGCTTCATGCCTGAAATTCACAGACTTCATGAATGTGTCTGCCATTGTAGGTTTGAAGGCAGATTTTTGAAAGGTAGAAGTTTCCAGTATTTGACTGGGCTGTTACTTCTACACCATTCTCCTATACTGTCCAGTCTATAAGTGGACCTACATGAGTGGAAATGACAAACTCACTATGAGCCAAAACATGAGTTGAGTTTTACCTCAAAATTCTGTATTTTCCAAAAAGTTTTAGCCTTGGAATTGGTCCTCCCCACTAGGTTTTAGCTGCTAACTAAAAGGCAGCTCCTCTCAAGTTTGCAAAAAGGTAGGGGACTAAACCTGACAGTTTTTATTGCTGCTGCCAAGACTCAGGAATACACAATTCCCAAAACGACTAACATCATCCACACTTGCAGCAATAAAGTGTGGGGACTGAAGTCAACTTGATGCCTTCTGTTTTGAGCAAAATTACTTTCTTCCTTCCCAGGGGCTTAATAAGGAAAATTTATAACACTTGGACTCAATACAAACTCCTGCTTAAGTGAGCAGGACCCTGTGCCCCAGAGAAAAGCACCCCAGCAGCCCACCCGAGCCTGCTCTCACACACAGCAGTGCAGAGGTTCCTGCAATTTGGCTGCAAAGTGACGATCACATCACCCCCATTTATTTTCAATTAAATGTGTTTCTCCCTGCTCAGGATTTTCGCCCCTGTGGAATTGCACTTGTCAGGTACTGGGTTTTCAAGCCAGGGAGCAGACTGACAGCAGTGACATCCCATTTACCAGCCACGCTCTGGCCACTGATCCAGGCTGAGCACAACAGCACTCAGCTGCCTGTGAGCAGGAGTCACTCCTGAGCTGCACGGGGAAGAGGAAACTGCTGTCAGTAGTTGTTTCCCTGAACACACTAAAGAGAAGTTTGCATTTCTCTCTTCCTCTTCATCAAATAAACTGGTAAAAGCTTTGGAATAGCCCTTATATTTTTAGAGCCCAGAGTGGGTGCCACCTATGCCTGTGCTCCACAGGAAAAGCTCGGTGCTCCCCTCCAGGAGCCTTTCTGCAGCCAGAGACACCCCTGGAGCTGCAGCCAGCTGGGATCCCTTTGGTGGGAGAGCTGTTTTGGTGAGATCATGCAGGCAAGCCAGGCGTGCTTACCTGAGCGCTGACGTTTTGGTTGAATGCTTGTCTCAGCACTTGGTTGAGTCCTTTCCTCACACTCTCCCTGAAGGCATTGCTGATCATCATCCTCCTTGTGTTCAGAAACAGAACTGTGGAGCAACAAAAGCCACATGGTGCTTTGAGACATCACCATGCTCCTGATTGCTTCCTTTAATTGTTTTTACATTGGGCTGGCTGTGCAGGGATCATCAAAGCAGCCAGGATTAGCAGCAGCTCCAAAGACAGAACTGCAGGGGCTCGGCAGCATCCCAAGTTCCCTATCCATCCCATGGCAATAGCCCATCATTTCCAGGGCGAGGTCTAACAAATGCAATTTCTTTAGCAACAGAAGTCTTTGCCATGCTGCTTTTCCAACGAGGCCACTCAATTGCCTGTGGACAGACTGGTGCAGCATTCCCAGGGTCTGAGCTGGTGCTGCACAGGCAGCCTTCACATCTTCACAGCCAGAGTTAAATCAACACAGAAATGTGTTTCTCCACTACTACAATTATTTTTCCATTTAGAAAGCATTCGTACACTTTATTAACATTATCACTATCTTTTGCTCTTATAATTTGCAGAATGAGCTTTACAGCTGCACTTGAGTACTTTCAATCCTATACTGTATACAAGCTCCTTCTATCTTTAGAAACAGTTGCTGTACTCATCACACTACTGATGTAGATATTTAACAGCTAACAAACTCACATTAGGTCCAAAAGCTGCTTATTTCATTTTACCCTGTATCATTCAGGTCTATACAAGGTCATAAACTCTTTTTTATAGTTATTTTTCTTTGCTGAGATCTCCAAGACATACAAATCTCCTAGTGCTGTGCTGGGCTACCATAAGGAGTCCCCATGAAGCCTGGGCAAGGGACCTATCAGGCCCCTTTAGTTTAGACTTCCTATAGCTAAGGGAAAGCTGTCCATGAAAAAACAGGGCTAGGGCCAGAAGTGTCACTGTTTACACAGAAAACTCAAAATTCACCTATTTTGAAGAATGAAATTCTAAATGCTTATTATTTTCAAATGAATCTTTAATGAGAGAATTCATATGTTCCTATTAAAACAGAATTAGATATTCGTACGTAAACAGGGCTGAAGACTGAGGCAGGTGACTCCACTGTCCCCTTCAGTGACACAGATTCCCTACTGCAAAGCAGAGACCAAACCATCACACCTTGCAGGGCTGTCCCTCCACGTGGTTGGTTCTGCTGAATCCCTGCAGTGACCTGCTGAACTTCAGACAGAGCACCTGCTCTCACCACTTCATTCACATACGAATCTGATGCATTCATTGTAAAATCTAAGCCACAAATAAAGCCAGTGCCACTCCTATCTAACCCCCCTGCTTCTATCCACCTGGTTTGCCAGGGCAGCAGCCTCATCCCCAGATTAATCCCAAAAGGCCCCACACTCTTTGGCACTGGAGTGTGTATCTCACTCCTCACCAGCTGCCCCCCAGACACACGAGTCCTTACAGCAAACTGAGTGTCCCCACGTACCTGTTTTAAGCATAAGGTTCTCGGAGAGCCGGCAATCGAGGGGAGGAGCTGCCGTCATGTTAGCGAAAGCCGCTGCTGCTGTGGTTTCGGGAGGAGCAGAGGTGTGTTCCACGGGAGTAGGGGGAAGCCTAGTTGTTTTCGCTGATGCTGTAATAGATGTCAAAGCTGCTGTCATTGTCAGTGGGTAGGGGGTTGACGTTTTGGTGATGTCTGAGCTTGGGAACTTCTGGGTGTGAGTTACGGTTGTTTCTATCTCCCTTGGTACATGGGCTGTGGGTGCAAGAGTGGAAGCTGTGACCGTGCTGCTTTTAGGGGTTATGAGCAGAGCTGTCACATCCACGGGTGATGTAGTTGTGTTTCTTGTTGCATGTGTTCCTACTGAGCTTAGATCCAATGTCAGTTTTGTGGCAGTGTTATTTTTTGTTAGTGACAGTATTGGTGTGCTTAAAGCCATCACAGATGGCAAAGGTGTGTTTTCAGTGCCTAGAGAAAAGAAGGAAGAAGCTGGCACTGGTGAAGCTGGAGATGATTTTCTTGTTAGTGGTTTTGCTTCTGAAGTTCCTACTGTAGGTATTGCACCAGAAGATACTCCAGATAACACTGTAAGGACAGAATGGGTAAAGTTGGTTGTTGACAAAAAAGGAGACTCTGGCTGTGTTGGTGATGCATGGACAGAAGTTATGATGACTGACTGCAGAGCACTGGTGGTAGGGGTTTGCAATGGGATGCCCTTGGGAGCTTTATTAGATATATTATTAGGAACTAGACTATGTCTTGTAGCACTTGTGTCCCACTCCTCCACATTGAATGTAGCTGGATGTTTGTCAGCCATAACCAAACAACCACAGGACTCTAACTGGTTATCTGCATAGTCTGGCAGCTTTCCAGAACTAATGTCTTCTGAAACAAAACTATGCAAGAGGGTTGAGCCAGAAGGCTTAGTTATAGGAGAAGGGGGCCAGACTGGCAGTGTGCTTTTGTTGGTGGCTGAAATAGTCAAATTGTGAGTATAAAGCTGAGTCTGGTGCTGTGCTTAACATTTCTGTCAGTAAAACAATCTTTCCAGTATCACTTGTTTGGGATCCTAGAGAGCTAGGGAGAGCACCTGCAGCATGAACAGAAGGTACATGTGAATGGAGAGGTGCTTTATCGTGTCTACTGTTGTGAACATCTCCAACAGTGAGGAAATTAGCAACGTTTCCAGCTGTGCTTCCATGCTTTTTATGCAGGGGGTCAGGCACTGTCAATGCCATAGCAAGGGATGAATACTGAACAGGAGATGTTTTCAGTGCAAATGCATCTAATTCTGAAAATCTATTCTTTTCAGCAAAGGGCAGATTTGAAATGTTTTAACTATAGCACACATATGTATAGTTTGCTGGAGGGGTGGAGAAAAGTGGCTCCTTATTTTTACTAACTTTGTTTTGCAGACTTGAAACTACATAGCATGGTGCACAGCACTCAGCATTCGACAGAGAAGTACCTGAAGGAACTTCTCTTACTGCCATTTGGACTGAAATTTTTTACCAAAGGAATACTAATCCCAGCTGAAGACAGCAAAGCTTTATTGGGCCACGTAGAAGCTGAAGTTACAACTTGAAGAGAGCTGACAGGATCTAAATTGCTTTCAGAGTCTGCATTCGAAATCCTGGAAGAGCCAGAACTGTGGCTGCCCGTCACTGTTGTCATGGAAACAAGTGATGGCAGTGTACCCCACGATGGAGGCATGACAGAGGAGAGTGGCTTTTATCAACTGAACGTGAAGGCTGATCAGAGGTTAAATGATTTGAAGCTCCCAGAGGTGAATATTCTGCATGTGGGGTCACAACAGTGGGTACTCTCATCTCTCTGTCTTCGCTTCCATCTGGACTGTCTGCATCTCCAGGTGGAAGATGTGCAGCCACAAAAGCATCAGTGGCAGAAGTACGTGAGATAGCAGTTTCAGGGTTTGAAAAGCCTACAGCAGAAGTAATAAATGGCACTGCAGCCAGATCAGGACTAATCATGGCCATTTACAAAACAGCACCTAGTATTCTTGATCCTATGCATTGTATACTAGTTTGGATATCTGGAGAAATATTGGAAAGCTGAGTTCCATAAGGCCAAACATTACTAGAATGTTCAAGGACATCTTTGCTGCCACTCCTCTTGCAAGAGGCTGTTGAGCTTTTCTTGCCACAGGAAAGCCATCAGGAGTTGGGAGAGCAGGGGCAGAAACAATTGGCAATCATGTGTTGCTTGCCTGGTAAGTTCCATCAGTCAGGTCTTCTGCAAAAGTCTGATTCAGAGCCACCACGGAGCGCTGCATGATAGCAGTCAAAGGGATTTGCACTGTATCCTGGTCGGCTGCTGCTGCCCTGGGAATGTTGCTGCGTGCTAGCCTAGTAAGCACATCATTTGTCTCAGTTAGCAGGGGAGACCTTGGGTTTGCTGGAGAGGAGTGTGTTGCATTTCTAAAGAGTAAATCTGTTTTGCTTCTAAACGCTCATGCTGGCAGCACTGCATTGCAAGCGTGCTTTGCATCTGGAATAAGTGATACTGGCCATGGAAGGGAAGACATGCTCTTTGTTGAGCTGGAGGCCTCAGCCAGGCTCTTGGAAGGTGATGACATGAAAGGGGCATGGGAAGAGCCTGTAGTGAAATTAGTCAGTGCTGTGAAAGACTGAGGGTGACTCGTTTGTGGTACTAGATGTGGAGTACCCATAGGATGGAAGTGTGATGTAGGAACCTTGTTTTATCCTGAAAAACTGATGATGACAGAGGAGTGATATCACTATTTCTGTCAGTCTGTGCTGCCCTAAATGGCTGAGTGTTTGGTTTTACTTCAGTAGAAGATACATTATACAGACTCTTATCAAGGAACCATGACACATTTTTGGAAGTTCCTGTCAGGGGAGACTGACAAGTTTTTGACACAGAAATATCAGAGTATACACATCAAAGAGAGGTTCTTCTCCCATTATTTCTGTGAAATGCACTGCTGTCAAGCCAGTGAAAGGCATGGCCCTTGTAAAGAACTCAGGACCCCTTCTGTGATTCACCATACTGGAAAATACCATACTTAGAGGACTATTTCTGCTTTCACTAACCTGTGAGCTGGCTGAATCTGTGTTGACGAAACCTTCAGGATCTGCAGACAAAGGCACTTTGATGGGCAGTACAGCTGGTTTAGAAAAGTTAATGGCATGAGGTGACTGAGTTACCAATGAGGAGAATGATGGTGATGGAACAGCAGCAAGCATGTCTGATCCTGATGAGCTTTCTTTTGAAATGGAGGGTGTTTTTAATGATATTAGCTGAAATGGCACAGCTGTACTTGAATGTGTCACTTATGGTGTAGGGGACAATGTGGCAAACATACCAAGCTGAGGCAAACCTGTTTCATCTGCATCTTGAGATGATGACCTCAGAGGCGACTCGGCTGAAACTTCAGAGGGTTCCTGGGATGCACTGTTCCCACTGCCTTGATACAGAGTGGGCAAAAGATGCATTTGATCCAAAGTCCTGCTACGTGTGCCAGTCAGTGTTGTTTTTATCATCTGAAGCAAGTCTGCATTCTCCAAAGTCTGCCCCATAGAAATATCAGCTACTGAGGAAGTCTTAGTTTCTGTGGAAGGCCGTGTTGGTGATAGTATAGATCTCCAGTTAGGAAAAGATCCTGTAGAAGGAGCATCGTTGATATGTTGTCGTTTGATACCTGTGAAATGATAAGTAAAATTAATATCTTTTTCCCCAAAAGGAAGAGGAAGAAAATGCATTATGTTTAGTAACATAAGTGAACTTTTCTTCTTTGTATTCAAAGTGCATAAAAATTCAGAGAATATTTACAAAAAAAAAGAAAACACGAAACTCAGTGAAAGATTCAGCATGACAGATTATAAACCCCTCAACTCATTTCATCTGACAGAAGAATAAGGAAAGCAGCCCAAGCCACACCATTTCCAAATCCTACTTTTAACAGGAATGTTTCAACACAGTAACTAAGATGCATTCTTAAGCCTGGGACAATTCTTGAGGTTATCATGAGTCACCCTGTGTCAAAATATTACAGGAGAAGATGGATTTGGAAGCAGTGTAGAAAGGGTATAGGTTTTGACAACCCAGCTTCACTGACTTGGCATGCAGTCTGACATGGGAATAGAGTCAGCATTGGCTGCGTTCCTGTAGGATGCATCTGGAGGTGCTCATCGTGCCAGTTCTAATAACACATGCAATTACAGACACAAAAGGAAGAAAATAAAATAGGGATGAACATGAGGAAAGGGGGGCAAGATCCAAAACAAATTAGGAAATTAAACTCCTTTTTTTGATATGTGCAGATGTACAACACATTTCAAACACCAGTTTACTCTACATTCAACACCATAATGTTCCTAGGCTTTGTTTTCCTGAAATGATTACAATTATTCTAAAATCATAGAATGGGAAATCTCACATGTGTAGTAATTTAAAGATTAAGATTCACTCAAGAGTAAAATTTAAGGTGGGGTTTTTTGTCTTCCTCCCCTCTGCAAAGACAATAGCTCAAAACTCAGTCCTGGCTCTGGCAACCCTGCCAAGCTGTGTTCTCTTGCATAGCTAAGCAGAGGCAAAATACAGAAACAATTCCTGTGCTCCAACTGCAGCACAGCTGGATCAGACCCAGAGGATGCCAACCTCCTCCATACCCCTATGAATAACTCAGGATAATGGTGTGGAAGAACAAGCAGGGGCAGATCCTGAGAGAAACAGAATGGGCTGGACATCAGTTCCAGCCACCCACACACCCAGGGGTCAGCAGAGCACCAAAAGGGATCAGCCCACACAGACAGGAGCCAGCAGCAGAAACCCTTACAGGGCAAGAGAGGAAAATGGGTCACATTGCACCTATTTAAAGCTAAGTTTCTTCATTTCTACAATTTTCTTTCCTCCTAAGTTTCTACACAGTCTGTTCATTCATATGCACAGGCGAATATAGATGATTAGACTAGAACCTCCAGGCTCCTGTGTGCATTCACATGAACCTGCTGGAACTACATTCAGAGTGGCATTTTCTCACCAAAAATAAATAAATAAAAAACCACACACAAGAAAAACAACCCCAACAAACAAAACCAATAAAGAAATCCCAAACCAATGACAGATCTTCAATTACATTCTTGTATTTAAGAGCTTTATCAAGCCATGGTGAAGAAAGGCCATTATTTTCTTCTCCACTGGAATGCAAGAACAAAGATAGACTCCAGAAGCAGTTTTTTAGGGATGGTCAACAGGACAGAGCTCTGCACTCCTAGCAACCAAAAAACATTTCACCTTACACAGGCTAACTTGCACAGCAGTGATTCAGAGAAAAGCAGAGGTAGGCAGGCACAAGGGTACCTGTGGCAATAAGAGATCAGCAGGCTAGTCTGCCTTTTTGAAGCTGCACCAGAAGCTCAATGAGCTGGACAGGAGGCTGCAGAGTCCACCAGGGGGCCTGAACCACCAGGAGAGGTTTGTAGCACAGAAGTGACACTTTCGTATTGGGGCCATGGCTCCTGATGTATCATCGTGGGACCAGAGACCCAAATGACTGATGTGGCCTGGTTTCTGATATTCTGCATGCTCCACTCTATGTTGGAAGGCACCCTATGTTCTAGACTGTGTTTTGGTGGGTTTTCCTTCCTTGCTGCAGTCTGGCAGCTTTTTAACAGAAGATAGAAAAGAAGACATGTATTTTGCTCAACAAGAATAGATTCAAACGTGTGCTTGAAATTAAGACCCAGATGATATGCTTTGCAAAATCAGGCTCTAGGCAACCTTGCACCTTAAGTTTCTGTAAGGCCATCTCTGCTGATGAAGTCATCATTACCTGATCTGTTACACCTCTGTCTTGTTTCACCTCAGAACTGAATGGCCATACTGAAAAGGGAGTGCAAAGCCTTCACGTGGGAGTTCTTCCAGCACTTAGTCCTAGCACTAGTCTAGCACGAGTCCTGAAGGGGACTTACACAAGTCAACGTTTTCTTGTTTTCTAAAATAGCAAAATCTATCAACATCAATCAGCACACAGTCTGCACCATTCCTCACATATTTCTTCATACATTGGTTTAATGAGAATGATTATGAGCAGAGACACAACATAACCTGAAAAAAAGCATTGAATTGATGTTACTGCATCATGACAAGAAGTGATAAAAAGCTCAAATATTGTGAAGAAGGTAAAACACAATAAAAATATCGTCTAACCACTGCTTAATTTTAGTCCTTCAGTACTTTTTCCTTCTGTTTGATACCACCTGCCAATTCCCCTGTTTATGGCCATTAATGAAGTAAAACTCTCAAGTTACCAAAGATTTAAGAAAATTATACCATATTCTGAGTTCTGGCAAGTTTTCTTTGACTCCCACAGAAAGATATTGACTATCTAGTTCAAACTGACTATCTATTTCAAACTTCTGCCATAAATTCAACATTGTGGTAGTAACCAGACACAGTATGCCAAAGCCAAGACTAATCTTTGCAATACATGCAGTTTAAACTCAGATACATACTCTTTGCTTGAGAATTGTTGGGATGATCCCAACCCCTACAGATCCTCCTAGAAAACTGAGCAACCCGAGACTGCATCACAGAAAAAGAGCAGACAGGAAAATATTTCACTTCTATATCTATCAACAGCTGAACACACTTGATGAAGGAGAAGACAACCAATTCAAATCAACATGAAAGTCACAATGAGAACTCCACTGAGCCATTGCCTGTACACACCAGTAGCTGCTCTTTATGCCTCTAGATTACACCTTATTCTTTCACACTTGAGGCTATTGACTAACCACCACCTTTAACAATCCTAAAACCCATTTAGCAGTAACCTCATTACAACAGCCATTGATTAGGGTTCTTTCCATTAGCAGTAATGAGAAACATCTCTAATGTGTCACAGCAGGAAGCTAAAAAATGGTCCAGTTTAGAGAAAAATCACAGTTTTACCATTTCTGAGCAATGTTGTGAACACGTAAAGGAGTGATAGGGCCCAAAGAAGAGCATAGAGGCAACCCTCACCCCTTCCCTCTCATCAAGCAGAAGAGATAACACATTGGCATAGACATCCTGTGCCTGTCCAAAGGTTGAAGGTGATGCATACATGTAATTAATGTGTGACAGGAAAAAAAGGATAATGAATTATGACTTCTGCCCTTGCTCCTGAGACATCACAGTTGCAATGAAATTTTTTCACGCATATTGTTGTGCGTGAAAATCAGTGAGGCAATTAGTTGGTAAACAAATCTCCCCTGGAAAGATTAGTGCCTAATGAGAATGGCCATATATCCACCAAGCCTGTAAATTATATTTCAGAGAATTATGGAAAAACTCAGATTGTAAGAAACCCATAAGGATCATCAAGTCCAACTCCCTACTCCCTGCAGGATATTAAGGTTAAACCATAGCCTTAGAGTATCATCCAGATGCTCCTTGAACTCAGTCAGGCTTGGTGCCATGAGCAGTTCCCTGGGGAATCTGTTTTAGTGACTGACCACCTTCCCAGTGAAAAACCTTTTCCTACTGGTGAATGTGAACTTCCCCTGACAGGGTTTCATCCCATTTCCTCGTGTCCTGTCACTGGTCACCAGAGAGAGATCAAATTGCTCATCTGTACTGCAAAGATTTGAAACCACAGTCCTGTTTGCTTTATGCTATAATCAGGCAGAGATCTGCAAGAAGCAAAGTGAGAGCTCTGTGGATGCTGCAGCACATTCATGGTCTGTCCTGCCTTCTGCCAGGCAACCAGCAAGAACAGCAGCCATGGAGAAGCCTGTAGGATCCCACAGCAGAGCTCCTCCCAGGACAGATGAGTTTCTCTTTGTTAACCTGCTCACAAAATGAATTCAGCGCCAACTGAATCAAAACACTAAGCATTTGGGATTGGAACATCTATGCAGAGCCTCCCTCACTGTCATGGTAGGAGAGAAATATCACTTTGCCACTTCTGACCCATTACAAAAATATCAACTCAAAGGGATCTTCAACAACAGAAAAACTTGTCGTCTTGGCTTCCACTGCATTACTTACACGTCATCTGAATCACTAACATTTAAGAGCAAAGCTGACAAAGAGGATGCTTGGAAATTTTATCGCATGACTGACAAAGACATCTTCCTATTACATATCAGGTATGTATCTCTTCATAACCTTCAGCATGTTGAGGAAGGATTTTCATTTTCAAATCCATTTGCTTTAATTATTTCTGAGAAAAAAAATTACCAAAAATAATCCCCAACTGCTATTAACTACTGTAAAGTCTAAATTTTAATAATACAATAGTATCTATATAAGACTAACTGCAGCCCTAAGGGAGACAATACCAAAGAGAACTTAAAAAAAATCAAGAGAGATTTATGTTAGAAATACACAAAAACAACAACCTACTTACAAGGTAAGTATTGCTAAGAGACCATTTACCACTTTATCCCACCCTACCCACTACTAGATAGCACTATCCTAGGGCTGTATCTCCTCTTAAAAACAATGCCACTATTATATAAAAAATGCATATTTTTTCCCTTCTTGGGTTATGTTCTCTGTCTGTTATTGCTTTACCACAAGAGACTGAGTGAGGAAAGATCAGATGTGACTGGTATGGGACACAATAAGGAAATAAACAGAAAAAGAATGTCTCTTACAGCAGTGGGAAAAATGCACCACCCTACTCACAGGGTTATGCAATTTACTTCTGTTGAAGAACATTAAGCCTACACAGTATGATGATAGCACCACTTCAAAGTTTTCTAAAATTATCTTTTTTTAATTATTCCTTAGGAGTTTACAATTGGAAAAATGACATAAGGAATACAGATTTCGTGAGCCAAAGGATATGAAACACGCTACCAATGAAAGACACAAATACCCAGCAAAGCACTTATAAAAATAGCAATGTAGCACATGAAAATTTTGCTCACTGTGCAGAATGGCAAAAATTATGTCTTCATAATATGTTCTTCATCATACATTGGTCAAATTACTACATCATAACCTATGCATCCCATACATCTCACTTTTAGCATTGTTCCACAGACATTTGCAGCTTAATTCCTCGACTTTTACGTAACATTTAACCTGTGTTTTCCAGCCCTGTGAACAAGCTGACCTACAGACACCTCCTGAGCCCTGGTTCACCCCGCCCAAGCCACGCCTGTTTGTGTGGCCAGTGTGCTTTGTGCTCGTCCTCAGAGGAACCAGCCCGGAGGGATCACCAGGCTCAGCCAAGGCACTGCAAGGGAGAACACATTTTTGGCAGCTACTACAGCAGGAATGATGGAGGAGAGGCAGTCCTTGCACTGTGTCAAAAGGGTGAAGGTAGAGAAACCAGCAAACTGAATCCTGTTCTTCACAGATTATCTCTTTAATATCGATTTCTATAGGCGGATTGCAGGGGAAATTTCCAGCAGTTCAATAAATGGATTCTCACATTTGTTTCAGCTGTAACGTTTTCCAGATTAAATCTTGACCTTCCAAGCCCCAAAATTCTGTCCTGAAGGATTTAAACTCGTCTTACAACCTGAGGTTGTTTACATCCTAGCCTCTATTTACATGTAATAGTCAATGCCTACAAGAGTCAGTCATTAAAACCAGCACCATCTCCCATCAAAAAAAACCCTTTTCCCGGTGATCTTAGGAAATTATACCTAAAACCTATTATTTTTGACAACGAGCAAAAATGCTTTGCCCTGATACCACCAGAATTCTGTTGAAATTAAACAGCTTTTCAATGAGGAAAAACTGTATGAGGAGGTACCACACACTGCACAAGGTTTTCCTTTCAACAAACAAAACTTTATAATAAATAACAGAAAACCATTTGCACACAATATTCAGTCATTTTAGTTGCATGGCCATCGTGAAAAACAAATCAACGACCTTTTCTGTTCGGAATGTTGGTGCACCTTCCTCACTCTGCCTTTGGGTCCCAAGGAAAAGGCTCCAGCTCAAAGCTTTGCATCGGGATCAGCCTTTGGGCTCTGAACTCAAACACAGGGCTGCAGTGAAAAAACCGCATTTCTCTCCTGCTTTTGCCAAGCCCTGCCTTCATTGCTTACCCATCCCCAATGTCAGCTGGCTGGGATTCGGGAGAGCAGCGCCGAGCCGGGGCTGCAAAGGCTGCCCGGCTGTCACCGATGTCGCTGAGGGAGCCGACAGCCTGGTGCGACTTGTACCAAGCGCCAGCCTCGCCCGGGGCTGGACCGCGTCTCCTCCCGCTCCCAGGCGGCTCTGCCGGGATGCTTTAATCGGTTCCGGCAGTGCGAAGGGAGGGGAAGAGCAGGGCGAGAGACAATAGCCCGGCCAGAGCGAAAAAACACGCTCTTGTCACGGAGGAGACACCTCGGTGCCCCCGGCAATTCCAGCTGCATCTTCTGCGTGTTGTGCTCCCGGAGCAGATGTTCAGTCGGGAGATGCAGGGAAGAGCGCGGCAGAGGGGCATTTCATCCCCCATCACTGCCTGTTGATAACTGCATATCATCCTATAGAAATCAGAACCATTGCTCTAGCTGCATGTACCCGGTGCCACTTCTGCTCGAGTTTATCCGGTTATTCACATAATTTCAGTGAGTAAATGACATATGTACTTATTTCTTGAATTTTGTATTGCTTTGTCAGCAGCACTTTTAGGACCAATGCTTTCGTGAGCCTGACACCCTGCTTTATCTGTTTATTTGTAAACAGACAATTACAAAAACTTTAGCAAAGGAATTGTGTTTATTCAGGAAAGTTTCTAGAGACACTGCTAGCATCAGCATAAATGATTTAATGGACAATATAGCAACAAATATTCAAGGTCATTTGGGAACATACAACACCAAAGCTGTCAGTTCTCATGCTTTTACCTTGACTCTTACAATATTTGAGAGGCTTTTTGAATGGAACAAACAAAAATAAAAAAAAGCCACCCCAAAAAAATCCTTTAAGTGAAACAGACCATATTAGTATTTGAATTTTCATTCTTTACATGAAAATTCTCAGTTCTTGTGGTTGTGAGATAAAAGAAAACTAAAATATTTTTAAATGCCAGAATTTTTAAGCAAATTGCATTTTTATGGAAATGGTTTAAGCTTTTATTTTAAATTACCAGATCTGGGACAGACTGTAAGGGCAGCACCAAATTCTCAAAGAGCATGAGAAGAGTTTGGGGGGCCAAACTCTGATCTTCTTAAAATGTTTGAGAGTTTGGCAGCAAAGTACAGGAGACATGTAGCAGTTTTGCCACTGTCAGTAGCAAAGCAGTCAATGATAGTACAGCTTTCTTATTACATGCAATAAAACTATATTTTCTGAACTGGAAGCTACCCCTTTAATAAAGGTTTCAGAGTTTAAATTCCCCAGCAAAATCAACAGGAGATTGAAGACAACTCCTGCTAAAAGCCATTTAGACTATTCTACAAAGAAAAAAAGCTATTGTCTACAGAACTTTCTTAAAGAAACGATAGTGCTTTCAAAAGGTTGAACTGTGGGCCAAATTACATAATACGATACATTTTGACATGCTTGTTGGGCTATTGCAAATGTTCCCTTGAGCCAAAAAGCTTTCTGCTCACAACCCAAGCACATCTTCAAGGGAATCTATTTTGCACGTAACATTTGAGGCCATAACCTGTGAGGGGAGAAGACCCTGTGGACCACACTCTGCCAGCATCAGGAGGGCGACTCAGCCAACCCACTGCAGCAGCAGCTCCTGCCACCCTGCCCAAGGCTCTGCTTCCCAACAGAGGGGAAACCCCCACATTGGGGCTGCCCCAGAAATTAAACTAGGACACCAAAACAAGGATGTGCAGGTTCATGTTCCTCACATGCTGCAGGGGCAACACCTCCATCAGGGAGCTGGGAACAAGCAGGTTGGCAGCACAAGCATCTTCAGCCACTGCTGCTGGTAATTGAGCTCAAGTGCCACTTATCTGAGTGATGTTCATTTCACTATGAGTGAGCCTGGGCCAAGGGAGCACTTGGATTTCTGCAGGTTATACACCAAAACAGTTTGAGAGGGAAAGGAAATCCAAGAATTGCTGATAACCTCTTCATCTGCCTCATACCTATATTCGGGGCAGCAGTGGAAGGGTACCTTATGTGGCTGTAGCTCATCAGTGTTCAAAACAAATGCCTGGCACTGTGTCCAGACAGCCCTAATACTTATTAATTTCAATTTATTTCAGAGCTTTGAAGTTTCAGCTACTACATGCAACCCACATACAGGTTCCAAGGCCAGGGAAGGACAAGTTCACTGCTTTCCAATGATCATCTCAGGCCAAGACATAAAGGGCAGACAGGAAGGCTGTGCCTTGGGTACCCCTGTGCCAGCCCTGGAGGCAGATCCTATTTGGGGTCTGTTCCAGCAAGATAACCAGGAGAGAAGTTAATCCTCTCTAAGGAGAGATACAATCTCAGAGGTGCCAAGTATACAGGATCAATACAGAGGTTTCCACAACTGTCTTTTGCTACTTTAAAGCTCTTGCCACTGTCTGTGATGAAGGATAAAGAGGTAAAGACCAGGAAAGAAATGTAGGTCACACACAGAAGCATCCTGCCTTCTCTGTCTGCCCCACTGATAATGCTTTCAAAAGTATGAAAGTCAATGCTCTTAAAAATAAAAAATAAAAAAATAAAAAAACAAACCACAACCTGATTTTTTAGATTAGAAACTTTTTGTTCACACTGAAGTGAGGATGCAAAAAGACCACTAGACTTTTGGAGTAAATAACATACCTTTTTTTAAAAAAAAATGCAACAAAAAATCAAATCCAAATTCTATTCTCTCTTCAATATTTTTCCCAAATAACCAGGGTTTACCCATCCTGGCATACAATGCAATTTCTGAACCCAAAAAAAGTGAAGTCTATTACATGGCCCCAGAATGCACAAAGGTTACAACAGTGAATGTGTGAGATCCACTACCATGACTGAGCCAATAGACAAATACTGAGCTGAAATGTGGCAGATTCTTCTCTGAAGGGGAGTTCTCCTCATGCCCCTGAATGAGACTACAAACATGAGCTGTTGCTGAGAAAGAGTCCACGTAAAGTGCATGGTTTTTTCCTCAGATTAGAAAAATTCTATTCCTGAGTAGGATTGACAGCACTCAAGGTAAGGAACAGCACAGAAAGCTTCTTTATAAGGTTTTGGGCTTTCTCCTCTATCCACTTAAAAAGGACAGAAGCTAGGGAGCAAGTTTTATTTATACACATCATCTGAACTTATTCTTCCTTATATATTGACTCTTCAGAAATTATAAATTTTAAGACAATCTCAAAAAAAACCAAAAAACCTCAAAACAAAACAACCTTTTTCTATTTTAGTTCAATATTGCCCTTGGATTCCTACCATTTACAAATGTAGCAATGGCCCACTCATCACTTTCCCATGAAGGAAACTTTCAGTTTCCAGAAAGCTGTCAGAGAACTTCCTGAGATCAAGTCAGGATGATGGATAAGCAACTAAATTCTACTGAACAACAAATCAACCTGCAACTTTGTTATGACCTGCAGCGGACAGTCAACATGAAGTGCAACACACATTACAATTAAAAATTACATCTTGAAGAGCAATGCATATAAACTATGTAATTAATTCTTAAGCTCTTTGTCTGCTCTACAGTAGACAAAGACTTGGCTCAAGCTAGAAAATATCATGAAAATATTTAAAAACTTTTTCTATTTTCCATTACTTGCACTGTGCTTTGCACAGCCCATTAGTCTTTATTTTCAGGGCCCTTATTTTCTTTGCTGCATAAAAGTGGCAATAGCTCAAGTTTATTGCAGTATGTTGCCTCATTTCACTTTCTCACCTCTTGGAAATCAATGCAAATAGTCGTCTGACAGAACAGCAACACTGTCTGTAGCAAAAATAACCAGTGCCCCTCACTGAGAGTGTACAAGCAGCTAAAAGCACTAGGGGTGAGCCCAGTGGTGAAAAGGTTAAATAATGGCCAAGTCACATCTAACTTTTCAGTCATTAATTAAAATCCAGAAGAAATGTCACACAGATGCAAATACATGAGCACTGCTTCTGAACCTGAAAAATCAATGGTAACACTGGTGAACTGGGGGGTTCCCAAAAATGCTGGGAAATGAGCTGAGCTCCCCTGGGAGTGATGCACACTTAGACCATTACCAGCAGGTGCCTCCATCTGCTGCTCACCTATTTCCTTGCAAAAGGGATGGATCTGTCTGCATCATTTGGGAAGCCCCATCCCTCGTATGGAGAGCCTGGTCCTATAGGGGCTGTACCTCTCATGTTCAGAGGCAAGTGACATACTCCAGGGGGGTCTGGTATTTAATTTACAGGTATCAAAGTAGCAAACCCAAAGCTCAAACACAGGGATAAAGTAGGTAAACGAACTCAGAGACTGTAGCTCTCACTTGCATTGGCTGCCTGAACACAAAAAAATGTCAGCACCAATCAGGGATGTGGTGTGAAAAAGTTGATCCTTTTCCCCAAGATAAAGGCATTCCCATTTTCTGTCAAATCATTAGACAACATCTTCCCTGTGAAATGACAGGAGTCCTTAAAAAGCCATTTTTAAAAGCAGGATCATTGCTGCAAGGGCAATAATATTTTAGTAATAGCTGAAGTCACTTTTAATTGTAAAACCAGTAAGTGGTTAACGATTACCAAAGTGAGCAGCTGGTTTCTCAAAAATAAGATGCACTGCCTGGAAGAAAGGGCATTATTAGAAAGAGAAGCTGCTGCTATTTCCAGATGGTGCCTGAACAGCACTGCACAAGTTGGTGCATCCCCTCATTTAAATCTCCAAAGTATTATAGAAATGTATGGGGCTCACGAGCAACAATAATTAAAAGATTCCCTCTGAAAATATTAAAATAAGCCAAATAAGATGTACTTTTTCCTCTACAGCAATATGATTTGCTTGGCTGCCTTCTGCAGTGCTTGTTCATGGAACTCACATGCTCCATCATCACATTGCACCCAACAAAATGACAAACAGGGCTCTGGTAGGAAAGCAATTGAAAATCTTCCCTCCCAGATCCCCAAATGAACCCCATCTTTCTAACTTCTAATTTAACTCTGAACTAAACCCCCAAAACCCCCACCTCTGTGACTCACTTTGGGTACTGCCAAGATATTTCTTGTCACTCGATTGCTGCTCTTTTTCATAAAGCTTCATAAGATTCTGTTCTCCAAAAATTTCTGCAAGCTATTTCTAAAAACAGCCTCTAACAAAAACAGACCCCAATTTCTTTCCAAGCACTCCGTTAATCTTTAGGGACATGTGGGGTCACTTCTAACAAAAAGAGAAAGGATGATGCCCTAACTCAGACAGGCTCTTCCTTTGTACCTACACTGTGGAAACATTTTGCATTCCTGTCAGTATAACTGACTATCTGGATTTTTAAAGCTCTCAGACTAACCAGGATTTTCAGAGCTTTAATGCTACACTGTCAAACACATGCACTATATAGCATTTAAGAAGGTTTTCCATTAATCTGCTCTATGCTGGTATTGTTATTTAAATGAAATAATTCAAACGAGATGGGGATAACCAGAGGAAACTAATGAATATGGGGTATTTCTTAAACATTAAATAAATACATATGAAGAGAAAAAGCATGAAGGAAGAAGGTGCTAAAACTGCCAGGTCATGCAGTGATTCATTACTCTTTTTCCTCAATTAAAAGTTGCCCAGGTGTCAAAGTATCAGCATTAAGATCCAAGTGCCTGGTGCAACCAAAATGAAACCCTGACCATCCCAGGCTTTGCTCCAGGTAAGACAAGAAGCATAAGGTGAAAGTTTCTTCCCATAACATTCCTGACAGGTGACATATTGCACAAATCAGGGCAGCACTTTGACAAATTCCTTCAGTCAGATTGATGCCACTTCCAGGTACTTTTTCAACACATGGTCTACCTCACTGTCAGGATTTACTGGCCTGCATGTCAGGACAATGTGAGCACAAACATGGCCAGAGAGGTGACATGCCACACTTATGGGTGGTGATTGTCAGTCAGAGGTTGCTGCTTCTCCTTCACAGATCAGGACAGGTTCAGTGAGCTGGGGGCTTCATGGGTGAACCTGAACTCTACTGTGGGTACAGGAAAGAGTTCCAGTTCGGATGATGAACATATGAAATAAGATCAGAAGTTGCCCATGACACTGTAAATCATTTTCTCAAATATCCTCAGGTACATCTACCATGTGGTTTTTCAAGTTCTCAATGAATGGTGCTTCTTTGCCACGTTTCTTTGGTGTTTCTTGGTGTTTCCCAAGAGGAACACTAGCATGAACTGTGGGACCTACCCTGCTTCTCAGCAGCTCTCTCTGTTTTCCTGCCCCCTTGTAAAGCTCCAGGGGTCCCAGGCAGGAGTGTGCATCACCTGCAGGGCAAAGGTGAGTGAGCACAGAGGGTTAATACGGAATTAAAGTTCGCTGGGCAAAAGTTAGCCAAGGAGAAAGTCTGCTCTGCACAGCCAAAGGGGCTGCCTTGAAAGAGCAAAGAACATCAGCTGAGGGGCGGGGGGGGAAAAAGTGAAAAATCAAGACAAGTTCTGGTTTCACAATTATCTGTGGCCATTGGCAGATCAGACCTGAGCTGCAGAAGGAAAGCCCAAAATGCTCCTTTGCACTTGCCTAACAAGAGCAGAACAAGGTGAACATCACCCTTCAGGCCGTCCCTACACCTGCTGGAGACTCCTCTCGCCCCATAAACAGAGGGACACACAAGATCCCCCACCTCAATGTCTGGGCTCAAAGGCAGGTCCTAAGCTGAATTACCGTAAAGTGAAGCCAAATACTTGATTTGGACAAAAGGGCAGAAATAGGATTGTAAATTCTGGTCATAGTCTAAAGGTTTGTCTTGTTGGCTTTCACATTAATCTCTTTTTCGTGATTTAACCAAAAGTGATCTGAATCTTAAATAAAGACTAACAATTAATTTCATTCTTCACTGGCTACTGCTTTTTCATTAACAGGTGATACTTAAAATAATACAAGCAATGTTCCCAGAATTCCAATTAAAAAATTAAGTAACAACAATTTTCTGCATGAATAAAAGATTTGTCATCTCAGAAATTGTAATTTCAATATGACAAATATGCTTCAGCCACAGTTCCTTCCTGCAAACTACCAGGCACCATATTTCTCCCCCAAAAGCTTCTTTTATTGCAGCAGTTATTTAAAACTCTGCCTAGGCATATTAAAATATTGACAATAACAAAAATAGATTTTGACAATAGAATGAAGTATATTACATGACTTACTAGCATCAATCACAGGATCTCAGTCTGCAGCTATCACAATGAGGGTGCATTGCTATGAAATAAAATGGCTCACTGGCAGTGCAAAATTTAGCTAGAAGCTAAAAAATTAATACTGCACATTTATCCCCATCATAAAGACACAATGCCATAGCATAGCAGTGCATTAAAAAGGGAGCCTATGTTGCAGGGTGAGCCAGGATGTGATTAAACTCTGTCTCCCTGTCTGTGACTTGTGTTCTACCAGGAAAGCACAATTTTCTTATCACCTGAGGAAGGTCTTGGACAACAGCATTTGCAAAAATATCGATTCCACGTGTTTTGAGAACTATTGAGATCAAAATACAGTCTGCTTTTTTCTTTTCTTCTTAGTTTACTTTTTCTTTTTTTAAATTATTTACATAAATACATTCCAACCTATTGTAGGCATAGCAAATCTCATCCCCACTGCCCTGTGCCTACCATTATCACCTGAGGTTTAGTGGAGTAAGCGTAAAGCTCATCTTAATTCTGGTCACTTGATAGCATCTCATCCCAGGAGGGCACTGGAAGTGCTGACATTGTATCTTGACTCCTGTTTTAAACCCATCCTTTCTACACCAGTTGTATAAATCAGCCTTAATGCAAGGAAGACTAAACACTTATCTGTTGATCTGACAGCACTTTGATCTTGCTTTGCACAGCTGCAAACAAGTGCCAGAGCAGCAGGACAAGGATGCAGCTGGACATGCTGAGCAGCACCTCAAATCCAGCAGGGTGTGCTCTTGAAAATTTGTGTGTGGTTTTTTAAAGCCCATAAAAATACCTCAGAAATCATCAATTCTTGCTTGCTTTCTTAATGTTGGTCCCCAGCTTTCTCAGGGATTCAAGGTTAATGAGAAAAGGAAAGTATAAATGAGACTTCTGAGCAATCACCCAGCAGCACATCCAGTCAGGCCAGGTGTAAAAGCAATACAAATAGTACATCAATAACTCCTGAAGGCAAGTCATACTTTCTGAATTCCGATGAGAAATACATTAATTTTTATTTCAATTCCTGTCTGTACCTTTTTCCTTTTTGTAAGCTTTTTTTGTCAGCTATTCTGTTAAACACCTTCATTCTCACATATCCCCATCATATGAAAAGAGATAGGTGAAGAATCACTGGCAAATTGAACTATATTTATGCAAGCAATCTAGTCAGAAAAAATCCTCAATTTAAAATTTGACACTCAGTAGATCAAAACTGAGCAGATTAGAGACGGCAAGGTAAAATGGGAGACTGCACCTCTGCTAAGGTGAACTCAGGAAATCTAATTTACCAAGAACACCAGAATGGATGCAGTGCAATTATTGTAACTGTCAACATCAAAGTCTTGGAAATCTCTTGGCACTATCATATGGAAAAAAGAAACTTTATTTAATTGTAGATGCACATTAGTCATGCTGTCACACAACGTGCCTCGGGGTGTGCATTCCAGTTATTTGAGAGATACCATAGCGAGCTAAGCAAAAACAGCGTTTGGGGGGCAAACAAATCTCTTCCAGTGGGTCCCCTCAGAGAGGCAAAGGGCTCTAAAGGTTAAAAATAAATTAGTATATTTAGTCTTCCATAAGAGTTCAGGCGCTCTGTACTGATTCAACCCCTGAGCTGCCCTGAGCCAAGCCATGTTTGCTGAGGGATTTGGTGATTTAACTACAAATTTCCTCAGACTTCGGAAAAATTAGTCCTTGCTGACCTAAATATGGTTTCTTTAAACAAAGACAAATAAATGTTGGGGTAAGGTTTGCACTGATGGTGAGAATAATGTGGTGTGAATAATTAGAAGATATAATGCCAA
The DNA here is from genome assembly GCA_013396655.1 of Campylorhamphus procurvoides. NCBI lineage: Eukaryota > Metazoa > Chordata > Aves > Passeriformes > Dendrocolaptidae > Campylorhamphus > Campylorhamphus procurvoides. Next base: position 906,313 of record WBMV01003815.1, on the reverse strand, counting down.
AAAGCCACACCATCTATACAAATATCCTTAAGATAATGCCATTCCCCTAGAAAAACAGCCAGAGGAGGAATCTGTGTTCAGTGATCAATGACCTGCTGCTTGGCTTCAAACAACCTCACAACTCAAGGAGGCTTCTCTGCACACAAGCCATTTCTTTTGAAAAAAAAACTTAAAAAACACCACTGCATTTTCAGGTAGATAATTTATAATGTTTCCTTTGGGATTTTATTACATACTAGATAATATAAATATAATTGCTCAAGTAAACTGCAATGCAACAACCTCCTGAACTTCCAAGCAAGTCAAAGCACTATCAAGGAAGTTTCTATCCAGAATATCAAGTGCCTACTGTAACTGAGCACTAATTTATTTATTTTTTTAGTAGGACACAAGTTAGTTACCCAAACATTTACAAACTTGGACTAAATTCTAGACCCAGTCACTGACACAGAGCTTTCCTGAGCTCTATACCCCAGCAACACCTGCCAGTGACAGTGACCAAGGATGTTAAGCCATGTTTACAAAGATGGCTAAATTTGGATTTCCTGGCCCAAAATTAAGACCCCCAAATGCACGTGTTTCAGCTGTTTGGTCTAAAGTATGTTTGTTGTTGAACACAGACATTAAATTCTCAGAACATGAAAATATAAAGAGGAAGCCAGAATTAATAATATGGCATTCCTGTGGGAATTCTTCCTACCATCCCTCTACAACGAGTTCACTAAATAGTAATTTAAAATTCTATGCATTAAAGATTTATATGGTAGCTTAGTCTCCAGCTCCTGAAATACATAAATACATAAATGCATTAACAAATATGAAGGATTCTCAGAGATTTATCACAGCTCTAGGAGCTTTAGAAATTCTTTTTGGGTTTTTTTCCTTCTCCCACCAGCTCCACAAAGCCCAGATGAAGAGCTGCAAATCCCAGTTGCTAGCAAGGGGGCTGAAATCCTCTGGTATTTCAGAGGGAAGGAGCAGCCAAACTCCTATGGAAAACATCACCATGCCATGATTAAAGGTGATAAATATTGAAATAGAGATTCTGTGGAAGAGGGTTCAGAAGGCGACAGGAGAAGGCACTGAGGAGCAAAGGGATAGCTTAGAAAAGAGAGCACCCAGTGGTGTGAGCAGGGGATGGAGCACATCGGGCAACACACAGCCATGAGCCAAGGAAGGGCACACTGCACAGGAGGGTTCTGGCAGAATGAGATTGGCATTAAAAAACCAAAACCAACAACAAAATAAAGCAATCCAAACCCAAAACTAGAAACCTTTGCTATTTGCTTTAGATCATTCCAGCTTAAGACAATCGTGACGTCTTGAAACCTGGCTCATTGATTTTGAAAGAGCAGTTACATGCATGTGTGTGTGTATATATATATGTATGTATAGGTGTAATATATTCTACAAAAAAGAGGCTCAGTTTGCAAGCTGCTCATCAGCTCAAGTGCCTGAAAATAATTTTATAAACATCTAATAAGTACTTGGCATTTACAAGCTGCCAGGCACACAGCAATCAACATTTTCATGCAGAGTCTGGCCATATGCCCTCTGTGATCTGCCCTTCCAAAAATAACGAAAGTAAATTAAAAATAAATTTTAAAAACAAAAATTTATATATTGTGCCATTCTTTTTGAGGTGGTTTTAAGGACTTATTTACCCTAAAAAAAAAAGTCCTGGGTACACTTCTACACTGGATAGATAACTGATTGTTTCTGAGAAAGGTGAAATTGAACACTGAGTACCAGTTTGTGGAAATAAATACACTTGATTTCCAAGCATATGCTGGTGTAATTGGTACTAGAATTAAAACAAGGGCAGAAAAAAATCTAGATAATTATTCCAAGCCTGCTGAAGAGGATAGGGAAGAATTTAATTTTAAATAGTTCCATTAAAACCAAAAGTTAATTATATAATCTATTAAAGCATTTTGATGCAAAACCCCACATACCTTACAAAGAAATATTTTTGAAAATAGAGCACTTCAAATTTTCATTTTTAAATAAAACATTCTTTCTTTAGACCTGCTTGGAGAGTACATAACCTGAACATAACTAATATGAAGATTTAGTTAAATATTTTGTTGCATGTGAAACTGAACCACTTGTGGGAAAGTTTATTGGTTCAAAATAGAGATGTTGATGAAATTAACATCTGAAGCAAAACACTTTTTGCTGGCTTGGCTCAAGTAAAACAAAAAACAAACTGTCCGAAGTCACTTGGATTAGACTGTTTGTTGTCTTATAAAATGTATATTTCTCATTAGGCAAAGACAATTGAAATAATCAGTCTCTGAGCAGAGAGCCACATTTTGCTGTAAACAGCATTAGATGCAAAGGTTGAGCCTTGGACTATCCTTGCTGTGGGCTCTTGTAGCATCAGGAATGTGCAAGAGAAGCACCATCCAGGGAACCAAAGGCCATGCACAGCAGTCACACCTGTGGCCACACTTGCCAAATGTCACACTGTAAAACCACTTGGCGTTCATATCCAAAGCCTTGCTCTGCCCTCGGATCAGATCTCTGTGCTCTGGGGATCTGCTTGGCAATACCTCTTGGAAGACTTCTCAGCTAAGGACAGGAGTGAGGGGAGTCCCGGCCCCTAAAGCACTCTCTATCCAACAGTGTCTTACTAAGGAGTTCTGCTTTTCTAGAATATGTGTGAGGGAAGATAAAGCCTTGAGACTGGCATTTCAAGTCAGCCCACAGACCCAACACCACATTCGATGTACATTTAAACTGCAGTGCCAGATGCTAAACATGGTACTGAGCTGGAAAGAGCAATAAGTGCCAAATACCATTAATGGGGCAGGCTAAGCAGGCAATAGACCATTAGGTTAACTCCTTGCTAAATAATGTGCAGGCTCTGAGCACTGTCTTTCCAAACACAACATGCCTCAGTCCAACTTCAACCACTGACTAGAGCCCCTACCATCTAGCCAAAAAATGTAAAAATCACCTAATTGCTATAAATTGAGTTTTACAGGCAGCTTGTCAACACCTAAACAGACTCACAGAAGGGTAGTTATATATTTCTATATCTAAGCTCTCTGACTGGGATGTTCATTCCAGATACTACTTATTAAAAATCCAAAAACTATGAAAACAGATGTGTTTGTACACCAGAAATAAAAGCAGATAGTTCTTCAGAAAGGGTTAGGCTGAGAGAAAACAAATATTTTCTTCTGACAGTAATGGAACAAAGTCACTGCGTTTCCAATGAAACCAAGAAGGGTTTCCTCATGCAGAGGGGCAAGATCTTAAAGTATTCACCCAGAACTAATGTCACAGTACTAATTCCCCAGTGGCTGCTCATTAAAATATCATAGCATTAATAGAGAGGACATAAAAATAAACATTTTCCTTAAGTCTTCAAATGCCAGGAAATGAAAAAATGCCTCTCAGGATCTCATCCCAGAGAAGAGGAGTTACAACTGGAAGACAAACAGGACAGGCTTTCTTTGCACCCTGCTGAGCCCACATCATCCTGATCCTTAGTTTGAATAGGGCGACTGGAGTCCCCAACTGGCTTAAGTGGTGATGGACAAGCCTGCTGACCATGCAGCAAAGGCAGGGAGACAATTTCCCTGCCTGCCTATTTCAACACTCATTTTTTTCCTAATTTAACAAGACAGTTATTTCACTCAGACCACAAGCCAAAAAAAAAAAGTTGCTTCTTTTATATGACACGAAGAGAGCCCTCCATGCACATCCAGCCCTCTGGAACGTTCCCATGAAATCCCAGAAGAGCCCAAAGACATGCACCTCAACACCCCACTGCATCCTTCCAGCAAAGGGCTCTGTTAATTCTGCTGGGTTTAACAGAGTTTAAGCTGGCTTTCTGTGGTGTGCTTTCATCTCTCCGGGGCAGATTCCAATTAACATTAAAACCAATACTGTGTTATGAGTGAAGTCACAGCCAGACAATTCACATGGCTCTGGTGACAAACATTTTGGGATTCTCTTCCTCCATCCCTAGCTAAGCAGCCCAGCCTCTTCACAGCATCTGCTTGTGGCCATTTTTCCCCTGCTAGTTCATGCTGCAAAACAAATTCCTCCTCTAGGACAGATGCTTTTCCAGCCTGAAATGCTACATATGTTCCCAAAGCACCAGCAGAAGCCCTTCAGCAAGCTGTCACATTGGCCAAAACCTATGGGTCCCACACCCTTGGCTGGCATAAATCAGCCTGGAGTAAAAAAAAAAAGTGAGGAAAATCAGGTCACACCAACAAAACCTTACCTTATTTCAGATCTGGTGTATACGACCTGATGGCTTCAATCTAGCAGAAAATTCAGGCCTTACTAAGAATAGGTCATTTCTTTTGTGGCCACGAGGTAACCACCCAGATAGGGGACCCTTTTCAGACCCACTGGACAGCCCCGAGCTGTACTGATGTAACCTTGAAAAGAGCACCCACAGCACCTGCCCTCAAGTTCTGGTGGCAAACATTTAAAGGAGGCAGCTAATTATGGGAGTGGTTAAACCACAGGCTAATCCTCCTCAGGGGGCAGCTGACTTTCTTGCCTTGATGAAGCCTACTAATAGGTTTAGTAGGTTATTACTAAAAAGATTTTCTATGTGAGGGATTTTCTTTATAATCCACAGTCCCAGGGAACACTGAAAACACACTTTTCCAATTAGTTAATAACCACAATTTTATTTTTCAAACTGCATAAGTGGCCACAGGATGGTAAAAATCTGCATTAAATGAGTCATCTATACACACACCTGCTTCTTCAGAACATCCCACAGCAAACTGCTGCAGAATGAGTACAGAATAATGACATTAAAGGGGACTATAAGAGTCAGAAGCCCAATTTTGCTCTGATTCAAGATAAAGACAATTTACAGGTCAAGCCTCCAGGTACTTAGAAGGTCAAGTACATTTATATTTATCACCCTCCCCCATTTACTCACCAAAAGCTGGGTATTGCTTTAATCAGTCAAAGAGCAAAGTGATACAAATTGCAATATCATATTTTCTTCTAAATGGCAGTACAATTTTTTGTAACTTAGTCAAAAGTATATATAATGCACACATTTCTTGCATGTATTGTCACTATGAATCCACAGGCAGCTGCACATTGATAGTCCTAAGAAAAACACCTCAAATTCCCCCCAAAAAGGAAAATAAATAAAGCATCTGAGAAATGAAAAACTTAGGTAATGATTAAAACTTTTCTTTTTAGTTTACCAGGCATAATGTACATGAACTCATTAGGCAGAAATAGGCTTGTTTTCCCATCATCATTAATACATCTGCATGTTTCCTTAGCAAATTAAAAGTAATTTAAAAAATCATTTGCCACTTGCAAAACAATACAAGCAGGAAATACTTTAGAAACTGCTTTTCTGGAAAGAAGTTGTTTCATTCTGGACACGCTGATTTGACTGTCGTGCACACACAAAGGCCTAAGAATGTTCCACTCTGAAGGACAAATACATCTTCACCATGTTTTACAGTTTTGTCTAAAAATCTGCAGCAACTTAATGCCAAACTAATCCACAAAACACTGAGGTGGAGGGGTTGTACAAATAGGATCTGTCAGCACTACAAGACCATCCCCTCTGCCTTTTGCCTCTCATATCAGTTCATCAGTGCAACTCTGCTGCATCTCACGTTTCTGTTTAATGCTTGGAGAGAGAAGGGAAAGATCACAAAGGGCTTTCTGAGCAGCACAAAAAGTGAAGATCTGTGGCATTAAGAAATCATCATTGCCCTCCTCTCCCAAACACAGAGACCAGACAGGTCCCACTTCCAAGACCTCCACTTCTCCCCAACAGCTTCGCTGAATGCAAAAGGGATAACTGGTGTTACTGAGGTGCACTTATTTGGTGTAGAATGAGAAGATAGGGAGTAAATTCTAAAAATACATGCTGTGCCGGAAATGTGACTCATACCCACTGCTGATGTCCTGCCAAACCCTCTGAATACTCCCTCTCCCCTCACATACCTGACCCACTCCCATTAATTCTTTTCAAGACAGCCACTTCTCCAGGGCACAGCCCTCAGTGTGACAGACACCATGCTGTGCTGGCACCTTATGGGACACTGCAAGGTCACAGCACAGCAAGCACAGTGGCCACAGTTTAACACAGCCTGGTGTGATGCTTCAGGGCAGAGTGATTTTAAGATGGTTTTGTTTTAAAACAGAATTAATTTCTCTCTCTCATCTCCCCTGACCCACGCTCCCACACATCCCTTTCATTCCTTCTGCACCCAGACATCCCCCACTCACACCAACCTCACCATTCCCACCAAAGCTCTCTGCAATGGAGTGCCCTGAAAATGTGTCCTCCAGGCTTCACAGTTTTAACCGTGTTATTCATTACACATTTTGCTTGAGGTCACTTGATGCTTTCTCCAACACAAATCCCAAAAAAGCAAGGAAATTAACATTTCTAGTAGGTGTTTCACCTACAACAGGGATTTCTCTGTCATTATAAAGAACTTCCTTTTACCCCCCACATGACATGAACACAGTATGCAATGAATTCTTACTAATAGTATGACACACTTTAATAATTACCCTGTCCGCAAGATCAGCATGAAGGAGGACTGACTTGAATGAGCAGCTCAAGTGAGCACCTACTTGGAGAAGGATAAAATGATAATAGTCTTATAAATGGATTGCCAATTAGACTAAAACAAAATGAACTTTACAGAATTTCCTCAATTGTCATTCATTTAATGGCCTGCCAGACTTACAGGCCTTACAAAGGCAGGTTTTCTGGGAAAAGATGGAGAATGGCCTTAGAGTATTCCCAGACAGAATAAGCAGCTGTGATGGAAAGGCTTCTCCTGCCTCCTGAGACTCTGCAACACAGCACAGAGATTAACAAGAGCATTACCTTCACTGCCAGAGAAAGGAGCTGGTGGCTGCAAGACAAGTATGAGCTAAATAAATAGATACTTTGATTAAAGTGAAATTAATGGAAATATAAAGTGTTAGTAAGTCTGAATAGCTTCTCTCAAAGATATATCTGATGTTATTTGACAGTGATTTCACTACACAGGGAGCCTGAAGGAGAGAAAACCAGCTACTCAGTGGTGAAGCAACCCTCCCAGTCAAACACTAAACTTGTAATCCCAGCTTTAGAATACAGATTCTAAACAGGTTTGGTTTCCATAATAATAGATTTCAGTTTCAACATTCAAAAAATATTCTTCACTGATAAACACAATGCAAATATACTGTGATCCTCATACAAAACAAAAGAACTGAATAGTGACATTTAATGTATGTAAAAAAAATGAATGACACTTGAGTGTTCAAATAGACTGACAGAAGTTGGAAGGGCCCCACACAGAGATCGTGTCCTACTCCTGGCCCTGCACAGAACCATCCCCAAGAGTCACACCGTGTGGCTGAGAGCATTGTCCAAATGCTCCTTGAGCTCTGGCAGCCTTGGTGCTGTGCCCACTGCCCTGGGGAGCCTGTTCAGTGCCCAACCACCCTCTGGGGGAAGAACCTTCTCCTAATATCCAACCTAAACCTCCCCTGACACAACTTCAAGCCATTCCCTCAGGTCCTGTCCCTGGTCACCACAGAGCAGAGATCAGTGCCTGCCCCTCCTCTGCCCCTCAACAAGGAAGGTGTGACTGCAGTGAGGTCTCCCCTCAGTCTCCTCTTCTCCAGCTGAACACACCAAGTGCCCTCAGCTTAATGTCTTTCTTATATATAAATTGTTCTATAATTAGTACCTAAGTGTTCCCCTATTTTTTCCGTATCCTGTAATGATAATTCACAAAGAACATAATGCAATGGTGAATTAAATAACTATGTTGTGTGCAAAACGAAGCAGAGGTAAATCTAATAAAGTATCCATCTCTATGCAATACAAAGCTGGTAATTTCATAAAGTGATATTTGAAAATATAAGCTACAATGACAAAATCCTGTTATTTAATGATGCAGGACCTGCCCTATTTCACAAAAACACCTGGCTCAGGAATGCCAAGACACAGCTGGCAGGTTGGTTTCTCAAGGATCTCACCAGTCACAGGACTCATGCAGCACCAAAGGCAGAGCCTTCACTCAGAGCCAGCTCAATGCCATGTTCTCCCTTTCTGTTATTTTTACTAACATAAAGATTTTGTACAACAGCACTGAATGTATAATCAAAAACTGAAACCTGATGTTATAAATGTTACTCAAATTGGAAAGTCAAGTAGTCCAAAATTAGAAAACGTTCCTCTTACAACAGCCTTTGATTGCAGACCCTTTTCTCCAAATCCTTGCCTTATTCAGCAGAGGGACTGGATAGCAATCAGGAATTAAGATATCTGTTCACTTTATAATCAGCTCCTCCATACCATATATTTGCCATATTTCCTGCATGCACCAGGTTTTAGTAATGAGTTCTTGTTTCATGTTTATCCCTGAGGATGCTGTCCCTAACAAAATTGTCTCATCCATTCCCTAAATGGAAGAAAAAAGATGAGTTTTCACATCAGGAATCTGAGGTACAGGAAAAAGAATGCCAAAATTCATCAACTCCTTGCTGCCTTTGGTTGTAAACATGGAATTTCCAAGAACCAGATTTATCCAACTATATTAGACTTGGGATGCCAGAGTCCAACAGATACTAATTATTCATTTTCTATAGTGTCTTTTGAGGGTTGCAAATCATATTCTGACAGACAGGAAAACATAAATAGAACCATAACTAACATACCTGTAAGTACATGGTATCAGGAAACCAAAGGGACTCAAACCCTATGCTGCCATACACTTTTCACATCATTACAAAGAAATCTGCCTCTTTCTGGTAACATCCTCAAAGACATTTTAATTCATACCTCTGACTCTACTCTGAGCACCTGCATTCATGCATTTAGCTGCTCTTCTTTCAGACTTGAAAGACCCAGGATGGCTTGTGCACCTAAAACATGCAATTCTGCCAGCTCTCCCAGTTTGTTCTAATAAAACATCTCAACTCTTGTAAATGTTGTCCTGCTTGTACCCCTAAACCATCCCAGTTGCAGCAGTGCCGTGAACAAGGGGAATTGAAAAAGCACAAGGACCATTACAAAGGAAAATACCCAACTGTGAGATGATCTTTTTTCATCCATCCCCATCAAAGTTTTTGTGTGTGTTTTATGGACCAAAGCCTCACCAGAACATGGACAAACACTAAACCCTAATAAAGCCAAAGATGCAGGGTATATGAGCTCCCACTTATCCAGGTCCCTACAGACAGCAAAGCCATAGACTTTTCACTTTGAGTCTGTAAATTACAAAACATCAAAGCCTTACTGCAAGTGACCCTAGGATTTGCATTTTCTAAAATAAAAGACTTAAAACTGTCAATATGGAGACCAATATGTTCCACAGCTATTTCCAGTGCAGCTGCTGCAAGATGGATAGGTGTAATCATTTCTGCTGAATTAGGCAAATACCAGCTATTGATTGCAAGGGGTTAAAAATAGCTGAATCAAGTCATTAAAAAATCATTAGTGTTTGTATTTTCCTTTGTTCCTATTGAATGCAACAAATATCTCATTTTGCAGAAATATTCATGGTTAAGAGAGGATTTCTCTGCAGAAGAAAGTGAGACAAATGGCATATTTTAGGAAATGCTATTAATTTACAGAGTGGGTTTTGATGTGCCTCCGATTATCCATATTTCTGGCTTGCCCACAACTACAGAAATCAGTGCTTTTCTAGAGGACTTTAACTTGATATGTGTGCTTCATTTTGGAAGCCATTCTGCACTAAACCAGGAGGCATAATTGCTATCCTTCTCTTCAAAAGACTTTCACACATCCAGGAAATATTTTCATTTAAATACTAGAAAGTGTTTATGAAGTAGTTCACTTCCAATATAAGCCACCAGCATATCTGGTACCACTAAATTAAATGTAGAGTTACCTCTGCTTCACACTCTGAAACCAAAAGAGTTAAGATCAAAGCAGGGGCGAAGCTGCTGTATCAGTCACTTCCACTGAGTCAAACTGGACAGATTTGATCTGTCATAAATCAATGTAAATCCACTGATGGTCAAAGCATGCCAAGGGAAGACCTGTCCACTTTAATATTGTTCCATAATCACTTACAGAAGTGCATGTGCTTTTAATGGAAGCAAGCACTTCATGTTCTGCTGCAATTATTTAGCATTTTAATGATTTTGTTACACGCAATCAGCTTACTTGGAGAGTATTATTTTTAAGAGAGACTGTGTGATTCCCCTTCAGAATTGAGGTAAATGTTTTGAAAATAAAGAAGAGTGATTCCTTTGGAGCAAATGCTGAGTGCAGCACGTGAGTAGCACTGATGGCAAGCCTGGTGTGGTTGTCACCCCTTTCTACACTCAGGCAAGGGAAAGGGGAAAGGCTAGGAGGTCATGCTCAGCCAAAGGGAGCTTTCCCAAGCCAGAGCAGAGGGAAAGTGGGTAGGACAGGCAGGCCAGAAGGAGATGGGGAGCATGTAGGTGGTGTGTGCAGGCAGGGAGAGTGTGAGAAAAGAACTGATGCAGTGGCATCAGAAATTATGCATCCACACATTTTATACAAATCATTCCCAAGCACAAGTTATGCTTCATAGATGCAGTGTGACAGTAGAGCCCAAAAACCAGCCTTACTGGGTGGACAACAATGAAATGAGAAGAGAGATTTAGACTTAAATTGGCAAGGTGGGAAAGGACTATAGCGTTTCCTGACACTGGGTGATAGATTTATTATTAACTGAAAGGATCAAATGAATGCACCTTAAAAAGAAGGTGATACAGCATGGGAGAAAGTCTTAAAAAAATTCCTAGTCTTTCTCAGAAGGAAGTAGACACTTTCACATTATGTATAGGCATAATACAAAAACAAATACTAAATAAAGCTATTAAAATATCCATTCTAGAAATACAAGCTAAATCTGAATGTGAAGAAACTCAGTTTCCTCCAAAAATGAGGCTGTGAGATGAACATTTTCAGGGCAGTATCTTGGCTTGCATTTTGATAGTCAGAGCAAGCAGATGTTCCCCTGCATATTCCCAACTAAAGCTGCACATGCTGCAATTATATTCCACTTAGAGAGGTGTGTTTTTTTAAATGGCTGTCTTGAAAATTCACTTACCTGCATCAAAGTCACAGAAGGCTTTAGTACTGCAACAGCCTCTGCAAATATAAAACCTTGCCCTGTTGTTATATCAGCTCTTACAAACTGAGGCTCATAAATCAAAACTCTGATATCCTTTCTACAAACAGGCTTTAATTAGGCATGTAGTAGTTAAATCAGAGATCAAAGACACTTTCATTTTGTGTATCCTGTATGTTCAGCACCCAAGGGAATTGTGTGAGAGATTCCTGCAAATCTGAAATGGATTTGGGACTCCAGGCCTCAGCTTTGGACAGTAATTCATTGTGTGAGCCTCTAGACAGTATTTAATCTCTCCATGTTTTTGTACCCCACTTGTATGTGTAAAAAGTGATCATTTGAGAGGGGGGGATCTGATTTGAATTATTTTAATGTTTACAGCAATTCAGTGAAATTCTCAAATAAAGGGACGACAAGCATACATGGGGTTGGCACCCATCATCATAGCAAGCCTTTACCTGAGAAGGCAGAAGAGTGAGGTATTTCAGATCTGAGAAGAGTGGGGTTTTATTAGGAGAGTGAGTCTCCAGCTAGGCTGCCTGCCTTGTGAATTAGAGACCCTTCCAATGAGGGTTGTGATAGGGCAACACACCCAACAAGAAAGATGCAGGAAGAAAAATGCCAGATCTGTAAAAAAATTATTTTTAATTAGTTACTGTAGAAACACTGATGCATAAAAATTCACAAGCACAAGACTCGGATCATGATTTAGTTATTCCAGAAATTCTCTGTTTACCAGAATGACCTAGATGATCAGTTCGTATAGCAAACACTGTATGCAGTTCCCTGGAAAACAGCTCACGGTAATAAAGAAGGCACCAAATAAACATATCTTAGAGGAAATTCACTCACATTACACACAGTTTTAGAGCTGCTCCTTTAAATCCACTGCAAACAGTCAAAGCTCCCACCAGTCAAAATGAATCTGCCCAAAGCATCTAGAATTTGCAGGTGGTTATAGGAGGACTACCCTGATGGAATTAACAGCCTAAGTCATTCTCTCAGGTTTGTTACTCAGAACACTTGTATCATCAAAGAATGTAAATTGGGTCTTTGAAGTGATCTTCCTATAACGAACTTCACTAGTTTTTAACCAAAGGGCATAGAAACTGCAAAACACAAAAATTTTAAAAATTGGTGTTCACTTGCACCTTTGATGCTGTGACTGAGGCAGCAGTATTCATTGCTCTGGATAAAAGAGTAATAACTTAGTATTGGAAGGCAGGGAAGGATTCATTCTGCAGCATGCATCTTAGAAGCAACACTTGAGGGATTTATTTTATGGCCTCAAAAAATTAAGTATTCAGTAAGTAAAGAAACAAACCCTTTTTAGATTTCATTTTCAAAGCTACTCTGAAATGACTATTTTTTGGGGTTGCTGTGATGCAATTGTTCCTGAATGAGAGTTGCTGTTGCTACTGACAAGTGATGAAGTCAACATGCTTGTCAAGAAGATGCAGATCTTGTTTCCCTCCAAAATCCATAGCTAAGAAAATATTTTTATTGAATAAGCTGTTCTGGGCAAAGAGCTCTTAATTTTCTCCCCTTCACTGCCAAGCCAGCCTTGCAGATGGCAATGAAAAGAGATAAGTTATGAGCCTGGACCCCACAGGGTTGGCCTGTTCACGCAGAGAAGGAACCATAACTCATCTGTGCTTCCAGCCATTCAGGCACAACGCTCGCAAGACACTATTTAAAAATTGTAAGAAAGGAAGCATTTCTGTTTATCTGTTCTGTTGCTGTAGAATTTTTTCCTGCACAGAAGAGACATTAAAGATGAAAAGTTGTGCTAACACAGACTTACTACGTCCCATGAGCACAGATTAACACCTCGGGTAGCTGGTGAGTGGGAAGTTGCCTAATAGGCGACAGCCAGCGAGTTGGTAGATGTGTCACTAGAGCTACATCAGCAACTCCATAATGAAAAGATTAGATATTGGTTACATTTTGTCAGTCTTTCCCAAAGGACTTATAGCTCCATTCCTGTCCCCAGGCTAGTACATAATCATCATCCAGTCAGAAAATCTGCATTATGTGGTGCACTGACGTGAATCCACAGTGGGCTGGAAGAGCCTGTTAGTCATACCACAGAAAATGCATCTGTAGGATGAAAGTAACTTGTGAAAGGACTCGTGAGTTGGGAGCAATAAATAAAATGCTTGTTCTGTTACCAAACACTCACTCATTCTTCTAACCTCTCTACATTATCAAAATTACTATTACAGGCAACAAATGCAGAAGCAGCATTAGGTAATACCCTCTTAGACAGTATAATAATGTATCCTTCTCACCCTGTATTGGCAGCAGCAGAAGGTCTGAGTTTTTTGTCCAGAGAGAGAATTTGTCAGATTATCCAAACAGAAATATACCACCAGCTCCATGTTTTTATTTACAGCCCAGATTTCTTATACCAGCTCCCTCTCCATTACCTTCGAATAATTTATTTTTTTTCCTCCACACAAACCATCTCTGTTTTTCTCCTGTTGCTGAGTGTTTGCAGGGCTGATTTAATGGGCTGTGCCTAACCCAGTCAGATGTTCTTTCCTGATAACTTCTCAGTTAACCTCCAGAAGATGCACTGCTTCTGTCAGTGTAAAAGGTATGAGAACAGCTGGTCTAGGAGATGGTTCTTCAGATAGCAAATGATTTTTAGTAAAGCTAATTCCCAAAAAAAAGTGGTAGACAGGACACAGTAATACTTTTTTCTACCTAGACAAAGCTTAGGAGTCAGAAAGTGCTTTTGAAACACTGAATGTTTCCAATGACTGGAACACCCTTAGAATAATCACACTGAAAACAAATACATACATTAAATAAAATACAGAATGAGGCCAAGAAATTTAACAGCTAAGCCAGTCCATAGTACAATGACTACTTAAAAAGAAGCAATAACCTGTGCTAAGATTATAACAGGCTGTTCTTATAGTCTAGTGTAGTGGGACGGCTAAACACAGTTCAACTTCACTTTGAGGGTCCAAATTTTGTACATTTTTCCTGTCCTGTTTCTAGTGCTGGATTTTTTAAATTTCATATGAAGCATTCACAACACAGAATTTCTTAGGACTTTCTGGCTCTTCCACAACCACACTAATTTATGTGCCATATTGTTCCATTTCTCACTTAAGTCCCTCAGATTTTCTTGCAATTTATTTTATTTATAACAAAATCTAAAAACAGTTGGTGTATTGGCATGTAAATGTATCTACTAAGGGAAAAGGATTTGCTATAGATGTTATGAGTTATATCAGAAGATCAAATTAGGATTTCTTTTGTCCATAAGGAATATCTGCCACATCTTCTACAATGCTCTGAGAGTAACTGAGAGTGAATCAGACTACAGAGTCTATAGGACATTTTACAAAACCAAGATGAGAAACAATTACCACTTCTGCATACCCTGGAGAATGAAGTTTGAGGTTCTCTACTGATTTATTCCCAGAAGATAGTAAGTCAAATATAACTGTGGTTCAGAAAGATTTTCCACCTCTAGGGAAAGACAATCAAATCCTACCAAAGATCTCTCAAGCTCCAAGTAAGCTATAAAATGATTGCCCCTCACACTAAAATCAGCAAATATTGTGAAATAATAATGTGTAAATTACCTGAGAAAAAAACCTGCAGTTTTGGGTTGCATGAAACAGTCAACAAGTTCAACCAGTCTTTTCAGAGAACATTTTGTGAAGTGTACCAAAAGGTTGGGTGTTTCTTCCCACAACCACATTAGTTGCATTCTCCTGCTGCCAGCAGTTCATCTGAGAACACACTGGTTTGGAACAAGCAAATAACAAGTGACAGGTGTGACTCAGCCAGCTCTATCTAAAACTGAAGCAGTACAGTAGCTATTGACAGATTGAGGAGGAAAATGGGAGAAAGCAGAGTTATGGTGATGGCCTCAACTTAGAGAGGGATGTTTACACAGTCAGCAGATCGACTGGTACAGCCAGGTCTAATTCACAGAGGGCTGTAGGAGCAAAGGAGTGTGTTTATAAGAGATAGAGAATGACAAGGGTATAGCAAGATATTCACACTGTGCCTGAGTGCGGGACAGTCAGTCCTGGCCAGTAATAATGCCAGCAGCTGTCACTGGCAAATAGCTGGATTTTATTTCTAAAGTGAAATTGGAACCTTTCAGATGTACACAATGAAAACCCCTGATGAATCTTAAGTATTAATGGAGTGCACAGTAGTATTTTGCCTTTTCAAAAGAAGTCTAGCTAGAGAAATTCTTGAAAGGGGCAACCTGATTAGGCTGCAGGATTGCTTGTGATGGTCAGCATCATCTCATGTTCTCTCTGCTGCCTACTGGAGTTCTTCTGACCATTCGTGTAATTTTGTTCCTGCCTACCAAATGATTCGATGTTCCAGTTGATTTCAGAATTACAACTGACATATTTTATCTTGTCAAAGAGTGTTTGCCTCTCAAGGAAAGTCAACTGGAGTCAAGATACCAGAGGGAGATTACTTCAACAACCCTGGAGCAGGGAGACCTGCAGGGTACAAACCCCTTGGTATCACTTGACATCCAAAGGACAATAGCAGGACAGAAAGAGATACGGAAGGCAAGAAAAATGGCACATGAAAATGCAGATCTTCAATCAGCTCATGTGTGCTGTATCAGTAAAGAATAGATATTGTCCAAGCATATCACTGCTGTGCAGTGAAGGAGAGCTACCAGAGCAGTAAACCACAAGAGAGATCACTCACTGCTGCCACTGAAAAGAATGGCTTCGGGAAGCTTCAATACACCAAAAAAACCTTCAAACAACACGGGTGCTTTGCCTCCTGAGAAGATCACTCACATTAGCAATGCATTGTACTTAAAACTAAAACTTTGGAAACCTTTCAGAGGGGGTGCCTGGAAGTGGCTGTGGGCTGCATCCTGTGAGCAGCATCACAAAATGCCCGAGCTATGCAGAGCCAATTTACTGCCAAGCATTTTGCTGCAAGACAGTGATAAGGTCTGCTTCCCTCCCCTCTCAGTTTTGCTGTGAGTAGTTTTTATATGCTACTGGATCACTCTGTGCAATGCCTCATGTTGGAATCACTAGGAAACAGTTCAGGTTTTTCTATGTTAATGACTGGCACAATAAACTATGTCTTAGCTAACTGCTCCATTGTCAGAGCTTGTAAATATAAATTTTCAAAGCTGCCTTTATTTTTCACTACTTTTATTTCTAAAAGTCTTAGCCAAATCACACAGGGATACTTCCAGTGCAGGTTAGAAACTTACTTAACTAGCCTATGGAATAATTCTGATATGCAGATGGATGGTGAAAATGAAGCTACAAGAACAAATTTTACCTCCCTGTAGCTGCATAGGATGCAAGGTGACTTGAGCTAAACCAGTAGGAATGATATTGAAGGGCTGGATTTGAATGCACACCCTGATTACTTTTGGAGTTGTACTAAAAAATTCTACCCTTTTTTGGTCTAATCACATATAAAAGCTGAGTCCTTAACAACACAATAATATACACCCAGTCTCAGATCTCTAACTCATTCCAGCAGTTCTAAAAACATAACTCCAACCTGCTCCACATTTGAAATACCCATCAGGGAACCTTGGGTCTCAAGCTCAGATCTTGTCCTGTTCCCTTTGTCCCCACACACAAGAAAGGGGTTCTGTGATTTTAAGTTTCACATATGCTGTCGATTTGTGTTGCAGGTGACCTCCAATTCTGCAAAAGGCTTTTAGGTGTGTTGTTATAAATTTAAGTCTGAAATGAGCTGACCTGCTTAATTAGGATGCCTAATGGAGTTTAATGGAACAATTTAGTGCTTCAGATTTTTTCCTGCAAAAGGTTCCTGATTCCTCAACACTACAACAGAGACATCTATACTCAAATTGTATTTATAATGCTGTTAAAAAAAAACTTCTGCACAATTTGGTCCCATCTACAAAGCCTATTTCCCCCAGGTGTATTCATTTAGTGGAAACCTTGGGGTTTTTTTATTTGACTGATACCTTCCTGGAAAATCTTTAGTCTCCCTCCCCATGCTTTGGGGGAGGAAATGTATTTGGTAATCTCAAGTTTTCATAAATTGGTGGACTTGTTTTACTGCAGTGCAGCTGTTGTGGCTGAGAGCAGGTCCTGGTACCACACAGGGTGTTCGTGGCTAAGACTGTGATAAAATTTCTCCTTCCCAAAGGGGTTTTGTAAATCATTGCCTCAGACACTGCGCAATGTTGAGGTGCAGTCACAGTGCTGGTTTGTTATCAATGGCAAGAGGATTGAAAAAGGAAAGGGAACAGCTCATTTTTGATTTAGGGCCTTTGAAAAGAAGCATTAGAAGGCCATTACTGGCATGGGAAAGGGCTCCTCTGCAGTCACACACAGATAGAACAGTAACTGTGCCACTGTTCCTACAGGAGATACAGGGCACACTCATCTCTACGTGTTGGTCTGTAACCAGAGCACTGATGCTGTGCCAGATCATGTCTGTGGGACCTGTGAGCACTCGTGGATCCCACCCACCAGAGCAAGAGCACACTGGGATCCTGCCCTGCACCATGGAGTGCTTTGCAGGAGCAGGCTGCTAGGGGGAACAGGCAGTCCTTGTGCTGCATGGACAAGACTTGGAATTGTACACCAATGCAATGATTCCATAGATTAGTTACTAAGTACTAATAGTTATTCTTTGAAGCCCTTGTTCAGGAGAATAAGATCATGGACCAGATTTGTCCTGAGAGACACAGAGTTATTATGAAGGCCTTTGGGTCTGAAAATAACCACAGGTCCTATAGAACAGACCATGGCACCTCATGGTCCCAGTTGTGGTTCCAGTTGTGTACCTGTGGGGTAACTGGGAGGGAACACCTTGGAGAAAGTCACACAAAGTGGATGAGGCTGGCAGGAACCTCTGGAGATCACCAAATCCAGCACATCACCCATAACAACAGAGTCAACTAGAGCAGGTTGCTCAGGGCCATGTCCAGCCAGGTTTTAAATATCTCCAAGTGTGGTGACTCCATGGATTCCGTGGGTAAAGCTGGAGCATTTGACCACCCTCACAGTGAAAGGGGTTTTCCTGCCAGAGAGAACCACGCTTTGGCACAATGTATAAGCTGAGGTTGTAAACTATTCTTTTATGGTAAGTTACTATGCAATTCAACAGAGAATGACCTGTTTTTTATAGAACTCATAAATGACCCTATAGGAATTCACAGTGTGCTCTCTGCTGAGCTATAGAGATTTTTAAAAGAAGTTTAATTTCTATAAAATCCACCAATTCAACCCTTCTAAAATTCTACAGACCTATTCCCTTGGGGTTCGTTATCCCAGAAATTCAGGTCAAGAGCGGTGTTTGCCTACCACTCATTTCAAATCTCAAACTAACTGGAATAGATGCTTCTTCACAGCATCTTCTGCAGCTGAGCAGATGCCCTGATCAGCAATAGTGCTACCACAGCAAGCACTGTAGGTGATACTCAGATTTTCTTTCAATAATGAATGACAATCTGATCATAGCAAAGTGCCACTAGAGAATTGTTCACCATGAACTAGACATTTTCAAAATAAAGGTAAATACTACCTAACTTTCTAGAATATTCATAAACTTTCAAAAAAGGCTGATGAGAGCTTTTGAGGCAGCAGGAAGTTTGATAGGTGAGGGGCTGCCCAAATCACAACTATTTGTGATGCCAACTCTAGTCATTCATGCCACAAAAATCACAGAGGAGCATCTTCCAAGCAGGAAGGACAGTGTTTCTGTTCCTCTCTTTACTGCACCAGCAGCTGAGTCACCACAGACTCAACAAATATTCTCTAATTAGAACTGTTCATTTTATCAAGACTAAAGAGCTCCAGAGAACTAGCTGTAAATCTCTATTACCATTTCAGGACTGAAACACTTTTGCCACACTGCATCCTGCCAGGTAACCTCCCTGGCAGCTCGATTAGAGGGAAATGAAAACTTCCCTCTAATAGGAGAGCTAAGGCTGCAAGATCCTTTTAATAAAGCATGATGAATCATAACCAATTGAAGACTTTAAAAGGCAAGAAATACCCCACTGCTGATGTACTGGAGTGGGACATGCAAGTTCAACTCCCAGATCTCATCTGTAGCTTTGATTGTGGCACAGTCAATGGGACAGGTGGTGCCACATCACAGGAAGGGACTCCTGTACCTGAGGTTGCTGAATTCTTTCCATAATGCCCTATTTTCAATGCCTTCTATATTTGCTAAGCTGGAATATTCAAGAGGAGGTTTTATACAGAGATGATCCTTAAATCAAACTTGGAGATAAAGGGACGTGAGTTTTCAATAAAGCAGATTATCATTTTTTTTCTGAAAACAAAATTAAGGATGACATTTGCGATTCTGTCCTTTCAAAAACTACAGAGGCTTGCTCTTTGAGAAACACAAGCAGAGAGATGCATTTGACCAGGGGTGTGAAATACTGAAATGTCATTTACTGCCCCTATGATTATCCAGCCAAATCTACTTGTTACAAGCCTCTGAAAGATGACAATTCACTCATTCTAAAGACCTGTTAGAATTTGGCAGCATTGTCCAAACACCCTCTTCTCAACACATATTCTAAATCAGGCCTTTGATTCCTCAAACTAGACACTCAGGAAAAGAGTAGCCTCAAATTTGAGTTAAATTATTTTGCTTTAGCACAGTCACCAACCACCTGTGCTCACTCTTTATACTCAAAAGCACCAAACCTATCTTGACTGCCTTGTCCAAGAGACCTCTCCCTTTCTGCATTCACTCTCTACAGCAAAAAACATCTCCCAAGTCCTACAGCTTAGACAGTGGTCTCGTCAATAGCAGCCCTTGTTTCACAACCCTGGGTCATTCCTAGTTCTTGATCTGTTATTTACTGAAATAGATGAAAACTTTCAAAGGTTTAAGAAATAAGAAAGAAAAGAGGCTATGGTATTCAAGACTATTCTGTAAGCATTCAGAAGTATTAGCCTATCTACTTTCAGACTTCTGCACTCTCCTTGCAATATCAGTGCTATATCAGTGCTATTAGTCTGGTTATACTTTTATTAGTACTAAAACCAACAGCAACAACAGCTTCTCCTCACCACCAAATGGTTCTCAGGTCTGAATATTGTACATTAAGGTAATGGCATTTCTTCTTTGCAAACATGTGACCATAAAGGGTTGGGTGAATCATACAAGGATAAAGATTTATAGTACAGTTCCAATGCATTAATATGTCACTTTACATTTTACAACCCTACTGGTCAGGCCACTATAAATTTCATTGCAAATACACACACTAAGTGATACACTAAACAAAACCTAAACTATTAAGCAAATATTTTAAACTACTAACTATGGAATGATCCTTATCTACTTCCACAGATAAGTATCACACGTGACACCTCAAATAAAACACTAATTTTGTTTTAAATAAAACAGTAGTTTCTGGGAGACAAGAAATGGAAATCTTTAAGATAGATTTAGTTAGCTAATTTCACTCCACAATTTAGAATGCTGTCTGGTAATACAACATAAGCAAGAAAAAAGATGAGTTATCCAAGGATCTATTAATATCTCCTTGTCTTGGCTATAAGTAATGTAGTTTAATGTGAGCTGTAAATTGTACACATATGCAATTGTACATATATGCAACTTAAAATCCAGTCACCTCATCACTTAACTATCAACCCATATGGTTCAAAGCTTTCATTTCTGTAAGAGGGAATTCAGCTGGCTATGTAAAGCAGACCACAGTTAGTAAATCATGATGTATCATGGTGGTGCTAGGACCAAACTGGAGTGCTGTCAACAGCAATTCAATAAAAGCAGTAACATGGAGGCTTATCCAACCTTGATCAGCAATATTTAGTAAACTAATAACAAATGTATTCTGCCTGCAATGCAGAAACTCCCCACGCTGGGCACACTTCAGCTAGTGGGAAGTTGCACAGAAGATGCTTCAGGTGCCTCATCCCACCTCCTCCCTCGCCTCACTGAGCCCATCCAGGTGCTGCCTCAAGAAACAACCTCACTGAGAGGTTACAAGAAGCCAGTACTAAAACAGGTATCATATGTTATGACAAAAAATTACCAGGTGTGTATCAAGGTCAGATTTCCTAATGAGATAAAGCATTAAAAGAAGTAACATTATCAATGTACACCATGAGGCATTAGTGTAATACTACTCATATCATAAATGACACCATAATAACACAGTGAGTACACTGAAGGTGAGGGAAATCAACACTGCAATGAAATCAGTAAGAGATTTTAGAGCTGTATTTAGAAATGAACTGATTAAATATGCAAAAAAATTAATGATTAGCTCTACACTACACATGATTTTCCATTTTGATATGAACATGAGTTTATTACACTGCACTTTCAGTCCAAATATCTGCCATGGCAATTTGATATAATTGGGTTTTTCTGTTATTTCATTAAATTACTTTCAGTGCTATAAGTAATAAAATTCTGACTCCATTTCACTGCTGAATGACAGACTCTGCTCAGTGTATCTTGTTCACTATCAAGATTTAAAGGATATTCATAGAGTTTGAAAACTCTGCAAACCCTAATCCAGAAGAATGGAACATGTTTCCTGAGGATAAGTAGCAGCCTACCTCAAAGTCATATTTTACAATATTTACGTAGACTTCAGTAGTCTCTCAACAATTAGAAATGCCAGAAACAAACAATTTATGGAATACATTCAAAGAAGTTTGATTAAAAAAATGTTAGCTTGGCATAACTAAAGGCATTCTTCAAAAACCTTCCTGTGCTCTCTCCTTTATGTTTGCAAAATAATAATTGGAAAACCCTGAGCTGCTGAGTTTAGCTCCCATGATCTCAATCATGTAATGCAATGTCAACATTTATAGAAAAGATTAATTTAAAAATGCCCCATGTCCCTGAAATGAATTTGCTGTACTTTCAGCTAGTAAAAGTGGAAAACACACATTTTCTCACTTGCAAATGCTGTCATCACCAAAGAAAGCATCTCTGGGGAAATGGAGCAAAAACCAGTTCTGTGGTGCCAGAAGATGCTCACAATTTATTCCTGAACTCCTGATATAGGCACTACATTCCCTGGATGGGACAAAATACCCAGAGTTCCTTGGGAAGTTGAGTGGAAGAGAAAAGGAAAACTACTTCAGATGAAACAAACTAGTGAAGAAGACTTTGTCCCATCAGCAGTGGGATGAACAGGTCACAGAAGCATTATGATCTGTTGAGGAAGGTGGGTCTGGTATTTCTGCAGCAATTAGTGGTAAAAGGCACAGCTTTAAAGAGATATGTAATAAATATAAATCAATTAGCATAGCCAGTAGTGGTTCTCTGTTCACTACCTTGACCACTTCCATGAATGGCAATTCATTATTTCAAAAATCTCCCTTCACTCATCTATTTTCAGGCTGAAGAATTTTAATGTGCTCCTTCCTCACAAAGCAAAGGCCAAGGATGACGATGGTGATCATCAGCGAGTCGAGCAGACAGGATAAACAAAAGTGTTCACCCATCTCCTCTAACAAACATGTCACCATTCCCATGTTCCTGTCACATTAATTCCACTAGGACAGGAGTCACAGGGGACCACCCTATGGCAATGCACTGGTTAAAGCACACGTGAAAAGCAAGTGTGACCCCTCTGGTGTGAGACTCTGCAGCACCTGCAGTGCTGCTGCTTATTCCACACACAGGAGCAGCCCTTCCTCAGAGCCACAGCAGCCGTGGATGTGTGTGTATTCAGGGAGCAGCAGCTGCAGGCCCTTCTCTATCCCTCCCAGTTTTCCAGATAATTTTGTGGAAGGACAAACTGGCGTGATTATTTCCAGTGTTCAGCCCAGCTCTCACCAGGCAGGTGCCTAATGCAGTTGTGTGGTGGAGGAACTAAGGGGTAGTTTGGAAGGAAGGCAAAGTCTGGAAAAGTAAAGGAGCAGTGTGAGGTTAAATATCCTGAAAGCATGAAGAAATCCTGCAGACAGTTCCATTTAATACCCCAGAGGTGCAACCCTTTTGGCATGCCCTGGGCAGCCAGGGAGGACAGCACTGCTCCTCTTTGCAGGGTGAAAGGCAGGCGTGCACCCACACAGAGAGCGAGGAGGAGATGCTGCTCTGCTGCAGAGCCCTCTGCAGCTCCACCAACCTGTGCAAAGCAGTGTGGGTGGCTCTCAAGACAAATGCAAATCATCAGTGAATACAAACTCGAGGAAATAAATATAGGAGGAGAGCTAGTTTCCATTTCTTTCATATATTCCAAAATTGCAGTGATTGTTAATTCATTAACATAAATCACAGAGCCAGGCACCTTATATCAAATCAAACATTCAGGAAAGCAGCAACTCTACCACAAACAGATGCTGGCCTTACAGAAACACGAGGGAAAAAGGAGGGATGTAAAAAACCACATACATTTGCATACAAGCAATACATTTACATACAAATACATGCATTTACTTAATATGCTGCCATAGCTCCCAAAACATTCATTGCCATATCAAACAGCATGAAATAAATACGAGTACGTGCACAGGGCAAAGATTCTTTCACCTGCAAAAGGGCATTTGTGCATCTCAAGAGCCATAGGTCAGTCAAAGAGGCAAGCAGCAGTCTTTGCTCACAGGCAGCACTGAATAACCCAAGCATATTGTATCGACTCTCCCTAACTGCTGCAAAATTAATGTTGGGTTGTCCCAGATATTTTTAATTCTTTCATATTAGCAACATGAAGGGCTGGTGCTTTATATTGACCACTAAAGGCAGGTAAAGATACTCTGAGCTGAACAAAAGCTACCAAAGCAATGACCCGCCATAGGTAACCTTGCAAACAAGACCAGAGAAGTCAGAGCCTGCACGGCTGACAAAACAAACACGAAACCAATACAGCGCTTGGAACAATTCGTCACAAGTGCCTCAGGGGCAGATTTACAAATGAGGCATGTAAGTGCCTCGGAAGACTTGCAGGAGCTGCCAGCTCTGAGAGCTGCCTCACACCCACTCGCTTGGGAAGCCACCAGGCCCTGGAAGAGGCAGTGCAATTCCTGTGCCTACATCACTCCAGTGATGCTGCAGGTCCCCATCTGCAGCTGTAGGCACCCAAACGCCTTGCTAAGTCTCACCAGTCAGCACTCTGGTACCTACTGACTCACTGAAATTCACCCAGCACTGCTGCCCCGAGGACCTATGGCACTTTTAAAGTATGTACAGTACTTGTAAAATACGTATTTTCTTTGACAAAAAGCCAAAAAGGACGAACGTGGCAAGAAACAGGATGTTGTAAAACCTCTGCTTATAGCCCATGAAAGCCTTGATGTAAATCTTAGCTGCAATATTGTACCCACTAATGAGGAGTGGTACTCCAATAGCTAAAACATCTAATGACACGGGGAGTAACAGCATTAGGTTGTCACACAGAGAATTACAGGGACAGTTCAGCAAGTTCAAAATAGGGATGATTTATTGCTGGAATCCTCCCTTTTCTTTCCTGAAGCCACAGGAGAACCTACACAAGCCCTGACCCAGCTACCAGGCAGTGTGAGCAGGTTTGAGTTTCATTCCAGGAGGCAGCACCTGGGATAAGTGAGGGAGAGAAGCTTCCAAGCGCTCAACTTGCTATTTACTTTTAAAGCATTTTCTCAAAGCTCCAACTGGAACACATTGCTATTTTTGCACCAAAGTTTATGTTAATTTCCTCTTGGTTTACCATAAAAGCTTAAATCACACTTTGTTATAATGTAAATCGCTGATCTGAAAACTCCACACTGAATGTGTCCCTTTTTTTTTTTTTAAATCTCTCCTAAGAAAAGGCTGAGCACCACTGAATTGCATCACCTCTTCATGGGATTACCCATAAATTTGATACTACTTAATTTCTGAATAACCCCTCAGAGGGGAAAAAAATAGAAAAACTAAACTTATTTTGAGAAAGTTATGGAGTGCTTGGCATGTGATATCTTGACTGCAAAATATCCTGGAAGACAAAATATAATTTTGTGCCTTTGAAAAGTGCACTGAGGGAGGGTTTGTGGGGTTTGGGTTTTATTTTACTTGACAGTAGCACTGTGGAAAACCGCTGAAAAGTTTCAATTACTGCCACAGTGATAAATAGAGGACCCAGAGCAGCAAGTGAGCACCCAGCAGGATAATGCACATGGAATAAAAGAGGAATACTGCATGTGTATATGTGTTTGTGCAAACAAGACCCAAGTGGTGACAGGATTTTTGTTTCAAATAAGGAAAAGCCTGAAGAAATAGGTCAGACCTTTTAAGAGATAATTTGTATTTCTTGGTACCTTGTGTCAGCTGAATGAACCAACAACTGCGCTTATAATGTCTTTCCAGCTGCACTTATAGTGGTTGCTTCCTTGGAAGTGGTGACAGATGTTTGTCATCACCTTCTGTCCCTAAATCCCAGGAGCAGCTCCAGAATCACAGCCAAACTCAGGTTGGTTTTCCAGGGTCAGGGCCAAGACTGCTCTGCCACAATAAAACAGGAATTGCTGGGGAAGGGATCCTAACACAGGACCTCAGCTCCCCACACACGTTTAGCAGCCCCATTCCCTCTTCCTGCCTGTCTCTCCCCCCATCCCTGCTCCTCTGAGTCCCACAGTCCCACACTGTACCCCAGAAACCCCATTCCTTCCCCCCTGAGTGTCCCCATCTGCCCTGAGACAGCTGCTCCATCCCACACTTCTGCTGGCTGGGAGCATCAGGGAAAGGCAGATCACAGCAGAGCACTTGTTATCAGCTCCCTTCCATCTCTGCAGGCACAGATTTTTATGAAAGCAGGAAGAACCTGAGACGGCAGACAGCTCTATCTCTGACAAACCTGATGGAAACTGGCCAAAGCATTAAAAAGTTACTGAGGAGGGGTGTACATTCATCAGCCTTTCAAATAGACTGAGAAAAGAAAGGTAAACCCTGTGGCTTTAGTTCTGCTTCCCTAGGATAGCAACCCAAATATTCCAGACTATCACCCAGTGTTTCTTGCACATTACCTTTCAAATTGTATTGAAAATCAATGCATTTACAAAAACCCCAGAGAAGTCAGCAATACTTTTGTAAGAGGTTTCCTCCAGCACCATCACAGTGTGACCTGCCTGAGGGCAGACAACCCAGGGCTTTAGGCAGACTCTGAACCACATCCCCAGTGATTTGGCTCTATCAAGCTTCAGGGTCAGCATCCCCACCCCTTTCAGTGGGTTCTGTGCCAATAACTAAGCAGCAGAATCCAAATGTAACTCAAGAACAAAACGCTACATTTGTTTTGATCGCATTAAAGTCAGAAGGAGCTATTAAAAGCAGTTGTAGCAGATGACTGGGTCCCGAAGAACCACAGGCAATAAATTCACATGGCAGCTTTGTTTCATAACTTCAGTCCTACTTATCCCTTCTTTGTCTATTCTAATTACTCCCTGATATGGAATTAATGTAGAAATCAAATTAAAAGCTGGGGGAAATGTACAAATCCGTTGGCCTGAAAGAAACAACTATTAAAAACAATTAGGTAAATATATCAATTTAGAAATGCACATTTTTCTGCCTGAGTGAAAGTACAAACACAGAGACAAAATGGAGACCTGTGATGCCAAGAAAGGAATTGATGGAGGTGTTTGATATCACTGTGCTGGTGGCCTGCTGCCCTCAGAGAGCTTGCAATGAGGCACTGAGGAGACACATTCACATCTATATCATCTCTTATCTGCAAAAGCCTCCCAAAAAGTGCTGTTACACTGGGATGGCAAACAGTGTAAACTTATAGTGGGAATATAGCACAGGGACCACACAGATTGTCTGAAATGAGTTGACCCAAGTTAACAAAGTGCAGATGATAATTTGATGTTTTACACTGGGATTAACTCAGCAAAAGCAACTGCAGGTAACGAATTAAGTCACAGTAAAAAGGATAAGTGCCCATTCTCTCCTCTGAATCTACAGTGAGAGAACTACCCCATGATAACTGTTTCACAAGAAATACACAAAGAAATGGTTTTCAATACAGCAAGATCTATGAATATGTTACTAACATAACTGCATCAGTGATGCTCCTGCAATTCATGACATTTTGGAAGCAAAATGTGCAATAACGTGGGTTTTAAAAGCCTGAGTTCATAGAATGTAAATACTGCTGTCAATGTGGCAAGCACAGATGCTAAAGTACATTAATTCTTTAATGCTGATCATATGAATAAGGGTACATAATTTTATCTCTGAGCATCCCCGCAATCAGGAGCCATGCAGGGAAGCCCAAGCAGGCAGCAGGAGCAGTTTAACACCTTTCACACAGACACACGAACACCCCAGGAAAGACCAGAAGTATCCGACACATGCCAGCCCTGTACTTGAGGAACAGCGAGCAGGGGGTCAGCACAGAAAATACCTACTATAGAGAAGCCCCATGAAACTAAGAGTGCATAAGTCCAACATGGAAACATCACAGAAGAGCTGGAAAACTCCAGATGAATCAAAACCTCTTTGCAGCACTGATGCTGCCCGTGCTGGGTTGTAGAGCAGCTCTGGACACTGCCTGTGAAACCTGTGGCCCCTCAGCACTGAGCCCAGGCTGTGGGAACATGGTCAGGGTGGACTGGAGGACATGAACCCTTTATTTCCTCAAGAAGCTGAAGAACAACTTGGTTTCCCAGCTGAGAGAATGCAAAACAAGAAAGCAAACTCCTTACAAGGGCAGGGGTATCCACAGGAGACGTTCCTTTAAGTGCCTTCACTATCTCTCTTATGAATACTACATATTTTCTCTAGCAAAGAGAGATAGCTTAACCAGCGAGCCTAAAAATACTCCCAAGAATAATTCTACCACACAATGGGACATGTACACATTGGCAAGTAAAAATAATCCCTATTGTACCCCATTGACAAAAACATGCACCAGACACCTCATCTAAATGCCACTCTATCAAACACTGTCAGAATACATTTTAAGAACAAAAAATGAACTCATCCATAAAACTCCAGTTAATCTAAGTCTTCCAAATCGTATTGTCACCTCAGCTATAAGAATCCACTTACATTAAATAGATAATAAATAAAGTACATTCCTTGCTCCAAACTGAGATTATGTTCTCCTTTTAGACATGAAAATTATGAAAGGTGCAGTGCTACTACTCGTAAAAGGTAGTTTCCCTAAAGAGACTGTGGCACCAGCTAAAATAGCAATCCCTCAGTTGCTTACAAGAATAAATGCCAATATCACTGGGGAGAGTACTGGTATAGCAAAGGGATGGTAAGTGTTCCTCTGATGGGGCTAAATCTTACTTTATACACAAATAGAGGGATAAACAGCATAATTTTTCATTATGTAATTGCTATATTTCTTTTTAGCCTTTCGTATGTTTAAATAGTATTGAAGAGAGAATTACTTTCTTATAATATTAAAAGGACTGTAAAAGAGGAAGGAACTGAAAAGGTGGAATTTGCTGCTCAGAGCAGCTTTCACACACAGAGTCTGACTTACTATTTATCTGGTACTTTACTAGGGGGTGATGTGAAGTAAGATGTATGCATTCTTCAAGTTAATTACTCCCAAACTACATTTCCATAAATGCAAAGGAACTAAGAGACCACAGAAAGACCAAACTTTTCCTAAAAAGAGAAGGATGAATCAATATACACATCTTTACTATCAATGGAAATATATTTGGATTTGAAAGCAAACAAACAAAAAAGGAGTGAATACACATATCACTGTGTATTCCTTCTGGAAGGAGGAGTTAACAATATCAAAACAACTGGGCACCACTCTGAACTGAAATTAAGTTCATGGCGCCCCTGGAAATGTCATACCCACATAGATATCTCAGTATCACACCAGTTGAACCAGTGTAGGTAACTTCACACTCTGTTGTTGTCTGACTAACAATTACATCTGCTGAAACAACCTACCATTTACTGAAGGGGGGAAACCAATTTTAAGAAGGCACAGATAAAAATCTGCAGTATGGTATTTGAGTTATCTTCCAGATTAACCTTTACTGTATTTATTTACATTGTCCAAGTGTTGAAGGTCTCAACAGATGAGCAATGCACCTTAAAATGGCAATTCCAGTGTGTTAAAGCGTGCCCTTCAGGAGAGCATCAGTGTCATCTTATATACCTAATGCCCTCCATAATAGTTTTGCCTTTCTCCTTGGTCACTTCTGCAGTACAAACAGGCAAAATTGCCCCCTTCTCCCAGGTGTATTGCTATGAACTTAGTGGTATCTCACAGGAGAAACAGCCCACCCTTCAGACCCAATTCACTGCTCAGAGTCTCTGTCCCCACCCGCTGATGTCCCTGGGATTCCTCCCATTGCCTCCCTGAGCAGCCCAGACCTGAAAGCCAAGATACCCATGGCTAGAACCCAATTAGTCATGGAAATACCCAGGAATTTTAAGCAATTCAACACCAATTCAGGGAATTTAGGCTGGCTACAATGTTAAGAATTTTTCTGTGTGCACAAGTAGATGGCATTGATTTCCGCAATAATTGCCTAGAAAGACAATTTTAGAATCAAATTAGCAGTTAAATAATTGTAGAAATTATACAGAGAGATTTCTTTGATTGGATAGTTGTAATAATAGCTACAGAAATCTATTCTACACAGACTCTGCACAATGCACTACATTATTTTACCCTAAAGTTAATATTGCTGAAAACAAATCACATCTCGAGAACATGCTCCTGTAAGATTATTTCCTTGGGGTGATTTTAATTATCTGCATTACACTGGAAATATTGGATATATTAAAATATCTGATAAACTTTGAGTCTTCCATACACTATTATCTCAGTCCTGTTCCCATTATCTATTACTTTTAATTCATCACTGATTTTTCAAATGAGCTGTTGGTTTTCCAACACAACACACAGTGCTCAGCCAGTCCCTCTGACAGGGGTGAGCATTTTGCAGTGTATTGGAGGACTGCAGTGTAATTTCAGATAAGCATTATATGTGCTTCCCTTCAAGCATTCAAAGAGTTTCATTGATTGTAGGGACTGACTTAGGGCCTTTTAGAGGACAAAAAGGAGATAACACCAAGACACCATTCCAATCTCCTACCTGGGGCACTGAGACCCACACTGCAAAGCCAAGGAAGCAAAAGTCATCACAAAAGGAAGAGAAGCAACCTGAAACCTTTCCCACATGAAAGCCAGCAGCAGAGTTCCTGTGGGCTCTACCCAGGTCAGGATATCCAGCTCCCAAATAAATTCTAGCAAGGAGTACAAGATGTGGAGCGCTCTCTCACACAACCCTACTATCCCAGTTCTTTAGATGCATTCAAGGAATAAAGCCTTACCAGTGTTCACCTGGCATCCCATTAGCTCTGTCTGAAATACCTACAAAGCAAAGACTATTTGGCTTGGCATGCTTGTCCTCTTCCCTCTCCCTAATCCATAATCCCCTCCTCTCTTCAGCTCATTGCTCTGCACAGCTCACAGCACTTGTCTTGATAAATGGATCTCACTTTTCAGCAGCACAGACCTACATTTTGGGGGTTCCTAAACTACACATTTTTGTGGCAGCAAATCTTACAGCCAGAGGGAGTGTGAAGCAGCACTGACTGGTTTTGAATTAGGCTTTTTCCCCCCCCCCACTCAATTGCTGATTGTCCCTTTATTGCTAGTGCTAGGAGACAAAGCAAACAAAAGAACAGTATTTATCTTTGTTCTATAATATTGTGACATTTAAACAAGGAAAAAGGGAACTGTCAAATAGAGATTTTGATATTGAGGATGATGATGGACCGGATTAGCAGAGAAAGGATTTGATTGATGACGAACAAAAAGAGGATGGAATAATTAATGCCCAGGGTTGAATTTTTATGGGCAATGAATCACTTTTTAAATTCATTTTACATTTCAATCAGACTATAAATTTGATCTAATATTCTCAGATTTCAATGAGGCATTTGACTTTGTATCTCACATTTTGATTAATAAAATATAAAATGAATATGGTGCCTATGCAATAGATTTTACATGATTAAATTGAGCAGCAGTGCTTCTAGCAGGCTCACGTGGGGAATGAGTCTCAGCCTTGCAGGCAACTTTTTTTAATAGTAGCCTGGAGGAAGTCCAAACTATCTGATAGAAGTTTTTGGATGACAGCTGGGAAGGGGATGAACAGTGAAGCAGACAGGCAGACGCAGCCAAGTATCAGACCACACATCTGGAAATAAAGACTACAGACCAATTTCATGGGTATGAGTGTCTACAGAAGGGAGCAGTGATGACGGCTCATGTCTACTGAGCAAACTGCAGCTTCCATGAGCAGGAGAAGCATTGTAGCTTCAGGGGTCATTAATCTTGCTTCTCTCAATTACACCTAAGTCTGCAGAGTAGACTTCTTCTAAAAACTAAACCTTGGAAGCAGAAGTGAATAATCAGATCAAAGGGAACTGCTTGAGGAGTAACCTGAATTCAATTCTTACATTTGGGAAGATCAGCACTACAACAAAAAATTCTATTACATCTGATGCTGGTGCCCATTGCTGATGAACCAGGAATAGGAGACCAGCTGTGGAGGCTGCAGTTTCAGAGGGACATCAGACGGCAAAGACTTCAAAGAGGACTCACCAGAATGATGAGAAATGTGGAAAATATGCCTTTGATGAAACCCTAGGAGAACTCAAAGCAAAAGGCATGACAGTATATGAGTAGCTGTGCATGGAAAAGAGATCTTGGAGGTCCTCAGTTTGGTAGATAGGGAGGCCAGAAAACACAGTGATACAAACTCAGTTTTGAATTATATACTTTTCCAAATGTGACAGTAACATCCTTCATCAGTAATTGTACCCAGTCCCTGAAAGATTTTAATTAGGATTGCACAGTTGCCTGGAGCTGCCACACTTGTATCAGTCAAATAAACCAAGAGAAAACTCATGTTATTCAGAAGAAAAATTTTACATCAGTGATTCCTTTGTGACCTAAATGCCTGGAAATGTTTTAGCAATACAAGTTTTCCCATGTTCTGTACTCCTGATGGCCAACTACCCTTCTCCAATTTGTACTATTCTTTTGGCTATAAGGAAAAGCTGCATGTGCTCAGGAGCAGCTCCAGCTCATCAACAGGATTTCTGTACATGGCTTCTCAGTAAAACATAAAGGGCTCTTGGTAGGTGATAACCTGGTAACATTACTTTTGAAAATAACTCAATAATTTCATAATAATTATGTGGCAGGACTCCACAAGCTTTTTATAGGTATTTCATTAGCCAAAGAAAAGTAGGTATAGAAAATAATGCTTTTATTAATAGCAGTAGAGCCACAAAGAACACCTCATAAAATGTCTAATCAACACTCCCACTTATTCATCCAGCAAAAGACCACTGCCTGTAGACAATTTAAAGCCCAAGCTCTAATCCTCCATAAAGTCAAACATTTGTTTTTAAATAGCAACACATTGTAGATACCAAACCTTGCATAAGGAAATATATTAATCAATTCAGGAGGTTGCAGCTTTGAAAACACCTCTGTCAGTATCCACTGTGAGAGCAAAAGCTTCAGCTTGTTTATGAACTATCAGCCAACAATGCACAGGAGTTTTTTGTGCTAATATCTAATTCAGCAGCTACAGAAGCACCAGAAAGATCCAGAAAACACTGGACAGCTACAACAGTCAAGCCTATATTAGTCTTAAAAATATCCAGCCAAGACCTTTTACTTGCTTTGCAAAAAAGTAATTTTAAAATTACAGTAACTGGGAAGGCCAGACCAGAATATGCTAAATAAAACCAAAACCATCAGTTTTAAGGATTTCTTAAGGCTGCCCCTAAAAATTTCAGCTCAAAGACATACTACAATGACAGAAAAGTGTAAAAACGCATTTCCTTTCTTAATTAGCCACGACCTCTATAAAAATCCAATTTCTCATCACCGACCTATTCATCTGCCAAAGCTACTCATCAGATTGAAAGACAACCACACAAAGAAAGAACTAGGTAAGTCAGTAATGGTTTCTTTTAAATCAGTTTTCCAGAACTTGAGTGACAAAGAACACCACATAAGCTACATAGTTTTCATTTTCCAAACAAAGAACAACTATTTGGTAAGAAACTGCTCCCACAGATAAACTTCCATTTCTTTTCTTACCATTTTACGTTGGTTGCCAAAACATTTTGCTGGCCTCAGTTATTTTATTGTTTAAGAAATACCACAGAAAAGTAATACATCTTTGTTTCCCATTCCTTTGGAATCTGTTTTTTGACATTTTAATTTCCATGCATTTAAATGCTTAGCCTTTCTTTTCTCTTCTAGAAATCTTTCTCTCAGCCTTGCAAGTTACACATATTTATGCAACAATCTTCTTGTGCCATCCCAGCTGGTAACTTTATCAGGTTTAATTTACAAAATCCATACCTTCCAAACACAGGGCAACAATTTATTTAAAGACTTTTCACTTACTTTCAGCTGAAGACACTGCAGTGAGATCACCATATCACCAAACAACAGAGTGGCGCAGGATATCTCAGCTGCTTTTTTATTACCTGGTGTACAGACAGACCATAATTTATATTGGCTTCTTTCAGGAATTTTTTATCATCCCCCATCTGCATGGGCATCTAGGAAAGCACACAACCAGCAGGTATGTTGTGTACAAAGACTTTCCTAGAGAGCAACCAAACCCACTGCAGCCAACACAGAGGCTTTTAAGGCATAACGAGGAAAATGAGTACATGTGAAAGCAATTCAGGGGAGGTTTCAATAGAAGAGCTACAGCTGCTTCCCTGCTGAGGCACCAAACATGATGATAATACCTGAAGATTGGAGAATGTGCCCAGACTTACTTTCCGTGTTTACAGTCTTGCATAATTTGTCCTCTAATTTCTCCCACGTGTTCTCCCCATTCCAAGGCAGTAGGAATCAGCTGGGGTATTTCCCTTAGGAGGTCACCTCTGGTATATTGCTGGCAGGTGATAAAATGCTAGACAAGGTATTGTAGATAGTTCAGGTCTACAGCAATGTGTAGTGGAGGAAATGCTGAAAGGGGACATTGCCTTATGAGTCTGGATTTTTGTTGTTTTTATTTTGAATGTTCTTTCATTTTCCCTTCCTTAGTCCTGCTCCCAGATCACAGAAAGGAATTTCCCCTAATTTAACCTCCAGATCAAGCAGAAACATTATGCATGTTACATTTTGTTATGCACGCTGCATATACCTCATAGCTGCAAAAGTAATTGCTATTTAAATATTAGTAATATAATCATTTCTTTTCATGCAAATGGGGGTCCATAGTACTTAAATCTTCAGATTTTTGATTTTCTGCAAAAAATTCCTCTTTTATACAAAGGAGTAGCCAAACCAAGTCACTTATATGTGCTGTTGAGAGGCCCTTAAAAGCATCATTTCTGTTCAGAGATGCCCCTCAGACACCTATTGGCATAATTTCCCCATTTTAGACTCTAAGAACATTACTGGCCTTTCTACTTGTGACAGCCATTACAAGGGGCAGGTGTTCCCTTTACATCCTCCTGCATGTATGTAGGACTGCCACCAAAATGCCAGGCTCAAAGGCTGGGCTTTGCTCCTAACAGCCCCTTCTCCACACCTCTTGTCAAAGACCTTTCCAAATCTGGAATTACTGAGAGTTATGTTTCAGGAGGGAAGGGAAGACGCTGGTGGATGTGACAAGAACACAACAACTACTTCAGCAGCACATGAGTAGTTGTTTTTCACATATCCTGTACTTTTTCTAACTAAATACCCTCATTGGGAATGTTTTTCTGTGGGGTATTTTAGCTGATGTCCAAACCCCACCAGGGCTATCCCACATTGCTGGTAGGAAGGCAGTGCCTTACCCCTGGCCCTCAGCACTGGCAGTAAAAGATTAGTTCAGCAAGTGCAGTAGTTCCTTCCTTGGACTCAGCAGAAAGGAATGAAAGCAGTAAATAATCACTAAAATGCTCTCTTTTTTTTTAATGAAATTTTGACATGTTTGGACATTAAAGCCTGGATTCACATGCAAATATCATCAATATTTACCACAGAAGAAACAACCATTCCCACATGACTACGAAAATAACCATAAACAGAAAATTACTCACAGTCCCTTTCCTCTTGTTCATCGACCTGACCTCAAGTGAGTGTGAAAGATTGAAAAAATAGTGCAGTGAAGCCCAGGAGGATGCAATGCACTACGGGGTGACTGAACATGTCAGAAAATAAGTTCTTCTCCAACCACAGGTCTTAAACAGCCAGTCAGCATTCCTTCCAAGCATAGCATGGATACCCTTCAACCTATTCCAAGGTATTTGCTTGTCTTAATTTACAGAGAACAGTTCCATCAAAGTGGTTTCAGTATATAGGAATTTAAAGTATTCACTATCTATATGAATACTAAAACCAGATTATTTATTATCAGCTCAGATCCAGGAATGTAGTGGAAGAAGGTAACTCATGCCAGCTGGATTTATACCAAACATATCCATCAAAACCTCCAATCTTCCCAAAGAAGCAGCTTTTTGACTGCTCCTGGTGGCCTCATCTTTCAGATCTTGTTTTAGATCAGTTTTATTTGGAATAAAATGAGTCCGAACTTCAAATTTTCACTGCTCTCTCATGGGGTACCTGAGATGTCTTGCACGTGTTTTGTTCTGTGGAGACTGAACATTAAAACAGCAATATGACCAACGTGAAATTATTGATTTCCTAAAATGCTGGACTGGTAATTCAGGAGAGCAACCACAGGAGGTGCAGAGTCTCTGTTCCCATGTCCTCACCAATCTCCACAATCCAGAGGGAAGCACCAGTGCCCCATATGCTCACAGCCCTCGCCTCTCCAGCAGCTGCTTTGGCAATGAAAACCCCAGCCCATACGCTCCCAGATGTGCCGGTTCTGGTGGCTTTGGTGGCGTTTCAGGAGCTGCGAGGCGTTGACTCAGCGCTCAGGTAGCTGCTGCCATCCATTGAGAGGCACGGGCCGTGGGAGGTGGCACTGGCAATTTAGCAGCTGGCACGGAGCACTCTCCGAGTTGTTCCGTCAAAGCTCCAGCTGCGAGAAGCAGCCACTGCGCTGGAGGTGTCGCTATTGTTTGTGAAATCATTGTTAATTAAGGGGAGATCTCACTGTGCTGCTGTTCAGCAAACACGGGAAGAAATGGACCTTTCCCTGACGAGTTTATCATTCACAAGCAAGCACAGAGGATGATGGAAAACGTAAAAGGTGTAGCTTAATGTTTCTTAAAGCTTTGTTACCCCAGAATCGCCCCCTGCAGTCTCTCTGATCAGTTGATTAATCTCATGAGCAGTGCGCCTTCTCTGTTTTGCCCAAACAGTAGTGACACATGCATTGACTGGCTGGGAGATGCTCCACCAAGACGAGAGCAGCTTTCCGAAGCTGCCTTTCAAAGTTTCACCCATTTCAGAAACCCCCTCTCTCTTCTTCCCCCGAGGGAAATGGTTGTCTGTGGTTCATGGCTCTGGTTCACGAGGGAGTTTTACCTGGCTGCAGCATGGCAGGAGTCAACCCAAAACTGCATGTTCCCTCATTTAATTTCTGGTGTTTTACTTTTTTTCTTTCTTGACAGATATATTTAGTTTGGTTTAATTTTTATTTATATTTTTATTGTTTTATTTATATCTTTTATTTATATTATTCATTTCTTCTGTAATCCACCAGAAATCACAGGTGTGTGCTTCTGAGTATGGTGGACAATGCAATTTTATTTTCAACCTGAATTCAAGCAGTGGGCCTGGGGGTGACATTCTATTGAAATTAATTACTAACTCTGCATGTCACTGAGAAGTTTGGTTATGTATCGAGCTAAAGAAGTATAAAATACTCCTAAAATTAAAAATAAAGCTTCTTATTTGCTAATTGAAACCTAATCACTCATCAATGGTAAAAGTGTCCCAAGGTGCTGACTAGCATTGAGGTCTGGCTCTGAACCCCTAAGTTAAGCCATCTCCCAGTGCCTGGTAGCCCAGCACCTCATCCTGCCAGGATCTTTTTTCAGACAGATCTTTATCTTATGTGTTGAATTCTTATTGAGGTGTAAGGAAATTCTGTTGATCTCAGGGATCAGCAAATTTTGATTTGTCTTCTGAAGAACCAGAGTAAAACTTCTGTCTTTTCCCTCCATGCCCCAAGTTCCCTGCTTCGCCTTCACACCCAGCAATGCCACATGGCACCTCCAAACCCAGTAGAAGAACCAAGCATTTATCTGTGTGTACATATGTACAGATATAATTTTCCCATATAGGCAAACATTCCCCAGTGGAGAAAGCTGTAGTAAAAATGGGGCATGACAAATGCTCTTCCCAGTGTTTAATGCATCATGGAGCACCACTTGGACTTCATGAGAGTCGATGTGCTCTATGAACCATATACCTTATGGTAATAATCACAGCAATCTGTAAAATCACATTTGCTTAAGAGAAATCCAGACCTACACGTAGACTGCTTCATGTAAACATATAGAAGTGAACCTTCTCAGTCAAAAATAATGTTCTTGATGGAAAATCTGGCTCTGCCACAAGTTTTGCCCCTGATTTCAGTGGGAGACAGCATTTCATGTGCTCTACCTCACTGGAAGACAGAGCTTTTAAGGTTGATTGACATCCAATTTATGCACCTCAGCAATCATGTCTACTGATCAACACTGCATAGGAGTAATAATTGCGATTTCAGCTGTAAAACTCAAAGCTATGAAGTACAACAGATGACATTTAGTACCTTAATGTAACTACCTGATAATCTAAAACTCCCAGGTAATGCCTATTGGTGACAGTATTTTCCACTGTATGCGCTACGTATATTATGATTATATACTTTGATTTGGCACATATTGTGGCTTCTCACCTCTTTTTTTCTTTCCAAGCTGTTGGCTATGAGATACCTACAAATATGTTTTTTAACTCTATTGGATTTCTTCATTTAAAAGTGAGATCATGGCTGTGTCATTTAAAGAAATACAGACCAAAAAGGAAGGAACAGAATATTAATATATTTCATTCTACTCTTGAATCTCATGCTCAAGCGTGAAGAGGTGTCTTGTTGCATCGTCAGAAATACCTCAGCTTTTGCAACTCAGCTCTGAGAGCTTGGCTACCTCTGAGGGAACACACATTTCATAACTTAGATGTGGTGCCAGAGGTCCTGTGAAACCCAGACTGACTTGATATGCAAAGGTAAAAAATTAGCCACTCCTCTGAGCACGGGACAATTCATCTTATAGAGATAAATCAAACCGTGGCATTTACATGCTCAGAACAAGTAATGCAGTATAAGGCACTGTTCCACCAACCTACCACCTGCAAATGAGAAACCTCATTATATTATGGCAATAAAACTGGCATCAATTCTATACAATTACTGTACATACATGTTAACAGTTTCAAAATGTGGATTCATATCCCTGCTCCTTTCTTAAATCCATAGGATTGATCTAGCCATACATCAATTTTAACCTCTTTCAGTTATTTTAGCATAGCTCCAGAATTATATTTGGCATCTCTATCTGGCACATACAATAACTGCCAGCAACAGTAACCATTTCTGCATTGAGGTCACCGCCTATATCGACTGCTGTAAGAAGTCTGGAGAGCGCAGGGCAGTGCCTGACTCCGAAAGTCAAGGGAAATAGGAAAAATATAACCCAGAAATCGCCGGAGCTCTCAGCTGCATTTGAGATGTAGCGCTCAGATCTCTGCACAGCTTGCCCTCTCCTAACCCCTCCTTATCTTCCCCTCCCCCCCGCCACACACACACACACAGAATCACTGGAAACGATCCTTTCGTTTAACAAAAGCCTCTGACCGTGCCTTTCTCCGCAAGGAACAAGACCTAATCCAAGTATCCCGTCCCACAGGAAAAGCTGTTATTTGTGCGCCAGGCAGGGCAGAGCGGGGGGTGATGGCAGCTCCGGCTGCTGCCTCGGGGAAAGGCAGAAAACCCGAGCATCCCCTTCGCACCGAGGAGCCCCCGTGGGGAGCGCGGGGGGAACGGGATGCGGCAGACAAAGGGACGCGCTCTGCCGGGCGCTGGGCACATTCACCCCCTCGCCCCGTCGCTCCGGGCCCCGGTGCCACCGCAGCAGGTGATGCTGCTGGGCGAGGGATGCCCGCGGTGCCCGCAGAGCCGCGCGGTGCCCGCGGGCAGGGCGGTGACACGGCGACAGCAGCCCCGCCACCACCGCCACCGCCACCGCGCCCCCCGGCTCCTTACCCGGCTCTGCTCGGGCGCTGGGCAGCAGGGCGGCGGCGGCCACGACCCCGAGCAGCAGGACAGCCCCTGCCCCTGCTCCCGCCGCGGTCCCCGCTCCTGCCCCCG
>WBMV01003815.1:846294-866983 GCA_013396655.1 Campylorhamphus procurvoides | reverse complement strand
CCTCGAGCCGGGGGAGGCGGGAGCGGGGGCGGCGCTGCCGGGGCCGCGGGGACCCCCCCGCACCGCCGGGACACGGGGGTGGGCATCGGCCCCCGAGCATCCGTCACCTCCCTAATCACCTCCCGAATCTGTCCCGGAGCGGCTGTGCCCGGCGCTGCCTGTGGGTGCGAACGAAGCTGCCCCCCGCTCACACTTGTCCTGCGACCGGGCAGGACCCAAAGCCCCGCTCCGCTCGCTGTGGGAGCCGCGTAGTGCCAGCTGATGTCCCGACCTGTGAGTCTCCGGGCCAGCACAGCCCCAAAGACGGCCCAGTTACCCGAGGCAGCAGCCCGAGCCCTGCCACAGCGCCGAGCACCGCTGGCAGCGATCCTGCCAGTGCAGAAGCAGCTCTGAGGATAAAGAGGCTCGAGTGTACCGCAGGCGGGGACCGAATTGGCAGCCGCGTCCTCAGCCACCCGCTGTGCAAACACAGGACAGGTGCCCTCCTGTCGCCCCTTGCCTGTGCTCACTCGGTACCTCCCTCCCTGCCCAGGACAGGGTTCAGAGCTCCAGTCTGAAAGGGAAGCTCCAAGGGACAGAGGCTTAAAGGTACACCAGGAGACCAAGCAGCGCATGGAATGTGCTATGGACATCAGAGGAATGAGCCCCGGCAGCTGCCTCAAGCCATGGCCACACCAAACATCGGGGCAGTTCCTGTGATGTGTTCTGCAATTGCTGTTTTCAGCAGAGGCAACATGAAATCTCCATTCTAGTGTCATCTCTTTCCTGGAACTGCTTCCATGGATTCCTGTAGTTCTCAGATCGTGTCTACAGGCAACAGGCAGCGATGGTGGGAGGAGAAGCAAAGCTAAGGTGCCCTGGGGCACAACATGCTCCAGGACCACGAGAGTCTGAAAGGCTGCGGTGGTGCTTACATGCAGCAAAGCTGCCCCAGCCTCTTGGCAGTTCTATTCTGCTGGAAGTTGTCTTTCTGAGAAATTCCTCCAAGTCAGCTTTGAGGTAGAGCAAGCTTCAGCATGGGCCAGCCACAGCTTGACATCTGCTACCCAGCCGCTCGCAGCATCCCCAAAGCCACGATAACCCATAATTACATACTTATCTGACTGGTTCAGCACACTCCCGATGTCGCCAATACAATTATTTGGCCACTGATATGTCCCATTTCTGCCGTTTTACGTTTTCCTCAAATCAGTCATTCAGTCTGTGCAAAAATTAGCTTCCACATGATGACAACTAACGATTATCCAGAGCAAAGATGGCAGTTGTATGATTATTGTAGTGAAATGGAGAGCTTGCTCATCACTCCGGATAATCCAGGCCCAACGCGTTTAGTGAGGGGCCCTCTGGTGGTACCTTCAGGGAGTCCTGCGGAAACTTCATTTCATCATTTTCTTATTTTTCTAGGTTTTGTAACAGATCCATCAGTAAGTTAATTTTGACAGTGCTTTTTCCCGGTCTAGCTCTCGACCATTCCGTTGTTCCCTTAATTTTCCATTACACAGCGTGTGTGTGTGTATGTATTACAAATAAAACACAAATAGGAGATTTAGTTGCTCTTTCAAAGCATTTTTAAAATGTGAATTTTCCAGAATGATGATTAGATTTCTTACAGCTAGTGAAAAATCATGATAGTTTTACCACTATCTCTATTAGCCACTTCCTAAACTCACTTGTTTTGGTTTTTGGTTTTGTTTTTTTTTGTCCAGAAAGGCAATTTCTACCTCTTGGGGGATATCTGTGCATCCAGGCTTGCTACTGAGATTTGCTTTCCAACATATGTATTCTCCCAGGGCATTCATTCACATGCTCTGTACACTTGGCTATTAGGTACTTTTTTCTGCAAGTAGCACATGTATTTTGCCCATGAATTCCCTTCCATGGTGACCCCTGTGGCCCAGGGAGATGAAGAGCATGCACTTCTAACCTGGTTTCCCCTCAACTAGGGAATCCTTAATGCCAGAAGCTAAGTCCATATTCTAGAAGAGATGTCTCATTATGGAGAAAGAATCAAGATGCTCCATTCCAGTGAAGATCTACTCTAGCTGGCTGCAGTGTAGGGAGTATTTCTCCTTAGGACCAGTCTGTCTGGTGATGAACACCACCCGTGCTATGTAACAACAAACTATACAATACCCACAGAGACTAGAATTCATGTTTGCATGGATTCTCCTGCCTTTGCCCCAGAGCAATAAGTTAGCATCACCTATCTGACTTTGGGTGGAATGATGAGTAAACCCCAGATCCAAAATTGCCCTGCTTGCAGCCCACCTAGCGAGCATTCTGAGTCCTCCTTGTCTTTATGAATGAACCCCTTGATGAGGATCTCACCTACAGATAAGAAGTGACCGTGGCCATGCAGACTTCCCCGTGGAGCAGGTGGCAGGCCGTGGTCTCTCTTTGCAACAGAACAGTTTCTCATTACATTTCTCATTTTGATGAAGAACCAGGCCAAGCCCATGAACATCTCACTCCACAAATACAGCCATAGAATGGAGTTCAGCCTCCAGGCTCCGCTACCAACAGGGTGTAGATGCTCCTAACCTGCAATTTCAGGATTTAAGAATCCTTTCCAATGTGTGTTTCAGCCTCTCAGCATAAACCTTCATCATTCTAACAAAGAAAACTCAGTGCTGTTCCCAGGACACGGACAGGCAGAATTATCTGGATCTGCTCAGAGCACGTACCAGCCTTCCCCGAGAGGGAAAATGCAGCTTCCTACAGGTGAAAGGCAGGAAGATGTAATTAACATCAATCACCATCCAACCTTATCCATACCTTCCTGCACAGCAGGACAGCAGCCCAACCATTTCAGTGTGGGAGGAGAGGCAGGAGGGGCTACAGCATTTCTCTGCTGTTCCCCAGAGCTCTGCACTGCTCGAGACACGCTGAACATTCTGGGTCTGTGAGGAATTTAACCTCTGTAAGTGGGGAGCAGCACTATTTCAAAACCCTCCTGCAATTTTCTCTCTTGCTGCCTCGCCTCATTACAGGAGCTGAACTCACAGTATGCTCGAGCTGCAGTGGTGAATGTGAATCTGTCATGATCACCAGGGCTGCTCTGTAAGTGGTACCAAACAGTAGCTTCTATGTTGCCTCCCAGAAACTGATCATCTCTCCAGCTGAAAACCTAAGCTAATTCATTGAGAAAACACAGCTTCATCCTGAACCCATTTGTCCCACTACAGATCTGTAGCATGTGACAGCCCCATTGACTCTGAAAGCCTTTCCTTGAATGAATCTGCCATCTTAACTGCAGTACAAATTTGTCCTTTGCTTCTAGTGACAGGGAAAATACTCACCAAATTTTAAACAAGTGTTAGTCATCCTAAAGACAGCTGAGAGGAAGATTACTTAGCTGTAGTTGTCTACCCTAGTCCAATCCTTCCACAGGATGGGAAAGAGCACAGGAGACAGTTGGACATCATTATTAATAGAAAGCAAGAACAGAAAGGACTTCACAGGCAGCGTATTCCCCCTGAAAGGCTCGGGCTGCCTTTCCTTGTTTGTTAGATGTTGTCAAAAGTGGGATTGTAAAATACACCAAGGCAGTGGCCTAATTTGCTATGGGAAAAGTGGGATCTAGATACCAACATGCTTTTAGAAGTCAGGAATGTAACTGCACAGAGCAAAAAGCAAGCAGCTTTCAAAGCAAGAGAGGCGTCCATAGGGTTTGGACAGACATGTTACGTGTCACCTGAGGGACAGGGCTGCAGGAACAGCTTTGCAGACACCATGCCAAACTTGCACTGAAGAACAAATGCTGTGAAAGATCAGTATCAGCAGCACCTCGTATTTAGCAAATTAAAGTTTTCTGTGAATTCTGAACTATTTTGGTATCAAAAATATACTACACTGTCATTTGAGTCTTTTACCTTTCATTTATGACCGCACCTTAAATGACACATTGGGCACAGAAACTATTCTCCCCCTAAGTACCTGTGTGCATCCCACCTCTCGCTTCGTGCAGCTTCCAAAGCACCAGATTTCAGCAAGCACTGCATCCCCACAGCAGAGCGAGCACATTTGGCTGACAACAGCTCTGCCAAATGTGCCTTCCATGGGCCCCTGATCCGTACCAGGTGGCCATCTGGAGCCCCTGACCACACGGCAGCGGGAGCACCTTTCTGCTGGCTGGGCACCAGTTGCCACGAGTTTGATAAGAACTCTGGCAGCAGAGAGGTGTTTGCTGCTATCTGGGCCAGAAAACCTTTTTCCAAAGGTTGTTGTAAAAGTGGGACATCCAGAACAAAGAACTTTGAAGGTCTGGCTACACTAAAGGCAGAAGACTCTCTGAAGCAAGCCTTGAAAGGTAATAAAATTTAAAATTTCAGAAAGACAATTAGTCAAACGATTACATCAGAATTTTAGAACCCTCCCAGTCAGTTTTCATCATCTTTGCCTTAATCTGGCCTTGATGTAACACAGCAAAAAAATAAAAGCCACCAAAAGTCATCTGCTGCAATATATATTTTAATTCAAAGTGAATCTTGACAGTAATACACCATAAATTCTTATTTTGACACTCACCAAAATAGTCACCTGGAAAACCCGCTTTTTGTGACAAAGTACAGAAGGCTTGGTCACATTTAAATCACTGAGAACTAGAAAGAAATACTATCGCAAACTGTAAGAGACATTACATCCATAAAAAATTTTCCCAGTCCTCATATTGTAATATTGCACAGTGCAATTGCTACATGGCAAACTAGTGTAGCATAGAAATCCAAAGCAAAAAAAAAAGCCACAAGTCTACGAATTGTTAAACAGTAACAGTTCAACCTTATTAATCAAGTCTCTATCACTGGGTGTTTCTAGAACAAGTCTTCCTACAGCTTGCAGTGTGATTTAACTTTTACTTAACACAAACCAAGTTAATTAGCAGTAAAAACAGAAAAATTTAAAAATTAAACCCCCCCCAAAAAAGTTAATACAGTAGCATATTTGACCAAGAAAACACCCTGAAGTAAAGTTAAAAACCGAACACAAGAAATTCATATAAAATCTTGCAAATTAAAGTAATATGCAGATATGCAATTCCATAGTCATGCAGTGTTTTATTTAAAAAAGGCATTAAAAGGTATCGTGTAGAAATGCTTCTCAGAGGATGACTTTTTTCACAGAAAAGGCCCTCGCCCTGAAAGCTTTTTTTTCTGCAGATGGGCCCTGGACACTTGCAGTGACAAGAGTCCGTTCTCTCAGAGGGTATTGCAGGAGTGGGGGAACAGTTACCTGGTATGTTGAATTTAAGCTGTGGCAGGATCCCAAATATTTCATTCTTTGAAATGCAGACATTTCTAAAATTACAATACATAGAAAGAGCAGCAGATCTAGTTCGGGGCGCATTTACAGCAACTTTTCCCTGCATAGGACAGGATACTGTTGTGTTATACAGAGAATCGTGTCAATTTAACAAGCACATCAGCTTAAAACTTTAAGCACAGTAAAAAGAAAGTACAGTAAATACATGAGACCAGTGATGATCCCCATGGCCCCAGAAAGAAAATGCAGTATATTTTTTTTGTTATCACGATACAAAATTCATGTTCTCCGTTTGCAT
Organism: Campylorhamphus procurvoides; assembly: GCA_013396655.1. Lineage (NCBI taxonomy): Eukaryota > Metazoa > Chordata > Aves > Passeriformes > Dendrocolaptidae > Campylorhamphus > Campylorhamphus procurvoides. The sequence continues at coordinate 861,426 of WBMV01003815.1, read as the reverse complement.
CGGTGATTCTTGGTGTGTCCATTGCCTGCAATGGAGGGAGCACCAAAAGAGCGTTGCTTCCCAACACAAGGGAGGGAACAGAAAACTATCTGCTGGACCACACAGCACAGGTTGGAAGTGGTAAGGTGGACATCCAATTTGAGCATTGTCTTGACTCCCTATATTTAGGCTTTACATACGTGTTGATAAGATTTCAGATTCATCAGGATACTCCTAGTTTCTAATGTATACGTTATATACACACACTCGTACAAAATGCATAGAGTTGATTACTGAAAACACTGAAACTTTTGGGAAAAGTTAGGATTCTTAATTTTCAGTGTGATTAAAAATGTACTGCTGGTATTTTCATTAATTTTTCTCTTAATGATCTAATACTGTTGTATTTTAGTTATTACTTAAAAAATAAATCAAATGTAGGCACATTTATTTCATTCAGACATTCATTAAATAAAACACTGCTTGTGTTAGTGGATTAAAGAAAAAGATTACCAGTTATTAGCTTATTGACAGAGTTAAACTCAAATGCTTTGCACTCTTATTCCAGTCAACATTGCAAGGATTGTATTCCAGATTTTGTTTTAAAAAAAGTTAAGTCAAGCCTGCAAGATGCAGCTTCTTAAGTGTCTACACAATGCCAATATGAAAACATAAAAAAATTAAGTTACATCAATACATCCACTTATATGCAGTGATGAGCTCAAAGTTAATGGAGATAAAATACTGATGCAAATAACACACCCCAAAAAAACATATGCAATCATCTTCCATCATTTACAGTATAGTAGTTACGACACTTCAAACATGAAAACAAAATAAAAATTAAAAAAACAAAACAAAAAAAAAACCCCAACCAAACCCAAAACCCGGCTTCTATTTCATGTAATTAGACTTGTACAGAAATTAGAAGGCTAAGAAAGAACTAGTTAATCACCTAATTTCACAGCTATCTGAAGTGGCAATCATTATATAGCAGCTTATCTATGATACATTCAAGATAAATGATACAATTTATTACTTGCCCATAAGCTAAAACACAGCCTCAGCTTAATACCTTCCGTAAATCCCATCTCTACACTACAGTATAACTTGAGGTCTATGAAAAAGTAGCTACCTTTTATAGGAAATGGATGATTAAGTCTTTGGTGCTGCAAAAGCAACTTCATTTGAACAAAACAAAAAAACGAAAAGACACACTTCCTAAGGAAAAAAAGAAAAAATTAATGCAAAAAGCATGTAATTTACGTCCCTGACGGAATGTATTAAATAAGCAAACACCCGCAACAGGCTAAAACAAATACTATCATGTAAAAAGACTAAAATCTCTCCCATGCATAAATGAAAGATTGCACACAAAGAACTCACATCTTTTCAAGCTTCAATAGTAAATATTCTGCTACTAGTTATTAAATACTGCATGGTTTGCTCAAGCTAAGATGAAACCACATCACGCATCAATGAGCACTTGGCTTCTCCTCTCATTAGCTAGTCAGTCATGCCTACCGCACCTCTAAACATTTTATTATATCCAATTAGACAAACACTTTTAAAACAAACTACTTAGGTTGTATTGCAGTTCCATTTACCAGTATGAAATACTGTCTTGTGTGTCACTACTCAATAGCTACTGAATCAACTTTTCTTAAGCACTACTAAAGTCTTGTCTTGAAGCTAGATCATTCTGGGGGTAAAAAAGACAGCAAAATTCGGCTACAGCAAAACATGCTGCCTTCTCAGTAAGGAAAAAACACCCAATACTAAAATCATACCACACAAAACCCAAAATGAGCATTACGCTATCAAAAAATCAGCAGATCTGAATTTTTAAGTGCTGCAGTCCTCAACATTTATATATAAGTAATAACATTAACAACCTCAAATATTTAAGGCACTATGTGTGGGAACAGTTTACAATGCAGCTGAGATTATTAGGACAACAACATTTAAGAGCAATGTTTAGGCTTTTTTTTTTTTGCCCATGCAAAAGACACATGCAATGTGAAGAACAACAGCTCAACTTTTAGATAAGTGACTCAACATTTAAACACCAAGATACGCAATACAAACAAGTTACTTCTACACTGTACTGCTGACACATGTGCATCTGTTGCTCTATAGTTCTGTACACTGAATGGCTTCCCAAATGTAGACGTGTCTTGCACTAGTTAGAAGGCAATTTTATAAAAAATAGCAGGAGCAAAACCAGATTTCTGCTCCCATAAGTCACCTGTCTAAAGTTACTATATAAGAAGATAACATGACCAAAGACAAGTTATACCAAATGTGCAAAACACATTAAAAGTGAGTTTTTTTTAAAGCTCAGAGTTGTTTAAATTGCACCCAAGTCTACATGATTCAAAAAAATAATTTTCCTGTTGTGCCATGGCTACTATTTAATAAATACCATGTTTCTTCTTCGATCAAACTCCTGTATCATTGAGTTTCCTCAATATACCGTGTCTGAGTCCTCACATGAATGGATACTGGCTGAGTTTTGTCGGGCTCAGTGGAAACCCCACGTAGGCAGGCGACGCCGCGATGTACGAGTGCGGCGCGAAAATGGGCTTGTACTGAGTCTGGTGGATGGTGGGGGAAGGCAAGAGGCGGGGGTTGATGCCAACTGGCACCTGGTGAACGATGCCACTGGGGTGGGTGATGCTGTACGTGGGGTGCTGCAACAAAGGTCTGGAGGTGCACGGCGAGGCGAGGAGGTGGGCGACGGGGGCGGCGGTGCTGAGGGGCGCCGGAGACGGGTACGGGAGGAGGGCGGGCTGCCCTGCCAGGTGGGTGCTGCCAGAGAGATGGGCGTGCACGCTGCTGTGACTGGGGCTGCCCTGGGGAAGGGAGAATGCGTGGCCAGCGACGCTGGCGGGGATGTAAGCCTGCTGCCTCCGCGGGGTGTAGTTCCCGTTCCACTCCTGCGGCGCCGAGCCAAAGTGCTGGACCTGTCCACACACAGACACAGGAGGCTCTTAATATTGCCAGGTGTAAAAGAGACTTTGAAAAATGGAAGAATGCACTAAAACTAGTCAACTTAAAATCAAGAGAGGTATAGAGACGGGAGTAATTAAATGCTTAAATGAAAAAAAAAAAGTATTAGCTATTTAGGTAGCAGCACAGACAGGAAATCTGACAATAAGAGATGGAAAACAGAACACAAGTTACTTTAATGCTCTTGCAAAAGAAAAAAGGAAAAAAAAGGTAAAATGCCATGCTGGGCTGTTTTAACAGAAATACCATGTGTCACATGAGCAAGGTGCTTATTCCACTCTACTCAGCACTGGCTTGGCATCAATTGGAAGTGCTGCATTCAGTTTGGGCACCAAAATGAGGCACAAAGAGGACAAATAGGAGAGAAATTTTAGAGGAGAGCAGAAAAAATAATAAACGGATTGAAAATATCTGAGACAACTAGGCAAACAGAAGTCTAGGGCTATGATCACAGGAAGATGTGGCAATCATTAACAGTTATAAAGAGAAAAGACTAAAAATCAATTACTCTTATTAAATGATGCAGACTTCAAACTACATAGGACATCTACCAAAGAAGGAAGGATCAGCATAAATTTTTGTAATGAAAATAGCATTCTACACTTTCTGCCAAGAGGCTGAGGAGTTGCAGACACTGAAGAGATTAAAAATTAATACCATGCTGATCATATTAAAGTTTGCTTAGAATTAATTAAACCAATCCTTTTGCATAATCGTGCAGAAGGGGAGACTGTGTCACCCACCCAAACGTTTCCTTCCATCTACACTATTCAAGTCACTGTTGCTAAATCCTCTTATCTACACATAGCATGCTTGCATTTAGTATTTAACTTACAATATTCACAGTTATTCTGCAAGCCTTATAGAAACAGGTGCTGCTCTTACATTAATGTACCTCCAGCTATCTAAAAGCTCAAAGCAGCTACAGCTCACAATTAGTTAATTAAAAGGCTTAAACATGATGTCATGTATCAACCTCAGTTCTCAGCCACAGCAGACATATTTACTGTGTTGTTGGGTAATGATTAAAGTAACTTTTAAATTAACCTTGGATATCTTCTAACATTGGCTTGAGCTACATTCACAACCTCATCTCCCTGCAGTTTCATTACCAGCAGCAGAGGTAAGAAATAGTTGGGTTTGCTAAGCTCTGTCTCATCTCTGCATACTACTGACAAAACAAGACTGAGACACAGCTACAGATTTTAACTGCACACTATGAGCATTTTAGCTTTTGGACATAGGAAAAAAATTGCTAACATATTTTTCTTTTTGTCTCATGCTCTGATTTTGTGTAAGCACTGACAATATTGCCAGTGTGGCTTTTCTACTATTTTTGAAAATAAAGTCAGCTGTTTTAAGAGAATGACCAAAAGTGAAAGATACTTATGACTTGCCCAGTAAATTGAAATCCATTTTTCAAGACTTGAACACTTCTTTAACGAAGCTGCTGAAAACCTGCAGTTGCCATTGACAGCGACTGAAACTGTGAGCATTCAGCACATTTGGAACTCAAGACAGAAAAAGGCCTTCTTGGATGCACGTGCACATACCTGACTCAAGTTCCCATGTTGCTGATGGAATGCTGATGTCAGTTTTTGCTGACGGTTTCCTACAACAGAAGAGCGGTTTATTCTCCCCAGGACAGACCGACCCTTTTTCAGTGGCTGGCATGTAGCATCTTCCAAGAGACAAATAAACAATGTTATGTTTTTGTTGTCACTGTTCTCTGCTGACAAAAGTTAGACAAAGTTTTGCTTGCTTCAGCATACAGGGAGAAATAATAATACAATACACTAATTAAAGTCAAAACCCAGCAGTATTTAAATTTACAGGAACATTTACTATGGATTAGCAGATACTTGAATAGGTCAAAACCTTCATATAGATGACTACTGAATAAAACACTCAAATTTCTATTCTTATCTACTGGCATAGAAAGAAAAAAACACCTGATCTAACTCACCTGTATTCACCATCTGCTCCTCAAGATGTAACCTGTTTTCAAGTCTCATTGGTGGTACCACTACTGTGCAGACAGTTGATTTGGTTTCAGGATTAACTGATGTTCTTGCTTCCTTATTTTTATTGTTATTTGCTACAAAGCCGTTTTCTACAAATGGGCTGTCATGCCCTGAAGAGTCTGAAGTTGGGGAACCATCCACTGTATCACATCCACTTTCCTGTTCGTCGTCAGACATACTGTCAAAAAATAAAAGCAATAAAACAAATATATTTTTTGTAGAGATATTTTCTTAATTTAACACATAAAATTTATAGAAGTAAAACTACTCAAAGGTGGATACAAATGATACATTTTTATTATACAAGAACACATATTCAAACTTCTTGTATCCATAAATTGCAAAGTTCAGAAAAAGGAGGTAACTTCTACATAAAGACTTAGCCGTGTAACCCAACTTGCACCCACTTTGTAATTTATGTTTTCAATAATCCTCTTCTTATAAACCACCATTTATAAAAATGATTTTTTTGTGAAAAGTACACTGTGAGGCCTGGCAAAAAAACCTAGACTTAAACTAACAGAGAAAGGTACTTCTGAGTAGTTTTTTAAGTAGCAAATAGTAATACTGTGACAACTACTGAGCCATTAATTATATTTCTGTTATTATTTTTGATTCAAATTCCTAATTATATGACTTATATTAAGTTGAATGCTAATGAAACCAGAATCTGACACACTCCTCTGCTATTGACATGAAGTTGAATTACAGAGGGGAGTCAGTCCCCTTCAATTCAAAGAAAATACTGCAAAATCAAGCAGGTCCTTAAAATAACTTATCTGAAGTTTTGAATGTTTTAATACTAAAGAATATCAAAGGACTGACCATGTTAACTACTCACTAACACTGCCTGATGCCTCTCCCTATAAAACACATCTTGTTATCTAAATCTTTCCTAAAATTCAACTATCAGAATGGTAATTCTTCAAATGCTTCAAGTTATTTTCTTCTTTTACTGTCAGAAATGACAAAAGCTTAAAAAATAGGACCAGGGAAATATAACTGGTTTAGCCCATCTGTTTAACTCTGCCAACTTTTCTAAGCCCCCTCTTTTTTCTTGAGCGAGAAGACTGTATTTATATAAAGAAAAAGATTTATATATATAAATCATCCATTAAAAGCATCATTAAGCCAGGCAGTCCATTTAAAACATACAAAATTGCCTGTACAGACTAGCAGTTCCACCACTGTGATAGAATCTTTAATTATTTTAAACAAACTTTTTTCATTAAGACCCTAATCAAATTCATTTTGCACAATGAAACTGCTCCAAGTTGGAATCACTCTTTTCTGTATAGAAAACTATTCTACAGGAAATAGGAAGTGAACTGCAGAATAAAAATAAAATAATAGCTCATGCTTATGGCAGCTGTGAGTTGCTTGGAAAAAACTGATTGCATCTGTAGGTCACAGAATTTCTATGGGATATTGAGTAAATCACATTAAACCAAACTTTTCACCAATACCAGCAAGTATATATACCAAATATTTCTTGGTCAACAAATTCCTATCTAGGAATCTAATCTGCAGATGTGCCTCAAGTAGGAACAATGAAAATTTCAAGATATTAGCACCAGAAGGGCAGGGATTGGAATAAGAGGAGCAGCCACCTGCAGGTGCCCCAGCCAGAGCATGCCAAGTCAGTGGGAATTTCTGACTGATTCACAGGTCTGTGTTTTCTAAATGTCACACAGATAGTTGCTTTAGTGTCAACATCCCAGTTACTGTAGAAAAAAGGCCATAAAATAGTTCAGATTAAAGTTCAATGGTTTTGTAAGAGTAGCTTTTGAATAATGTGCAAAAATGAAGACTTAAGCTAGACATGAGGCAGTGAAGAAAAAACCACTGAAAAGCTGCTAGTATGAACAGCATTCACATAAGTGAGGCTTATGTTTGGTAGAAACAAAAAGGCATCGATGTCATTAAAGATTACAAGATACACAATGGGAGAACAAGAGGCTGCAAAAAATAAAAACAATCTGGTAACTTCCAATCTGTCACACCCGACTTTGGCTTATTTCATTTTACAAGATTTTTATTCTAATGGAAGTTGCATGCAACATGTTTGTATTTTCTTTGTAAACACCATTCATTCAATACTGTGAAAACTTCCAGTGTAGCAAGAGAGATCTGTTAGGAATGATAACAGAATAGATTATGTGCAGGCCAGTAAATTAATTTTTAAATAGATCATTGAGCCTCACCAGATGGCAACACAAGAAAACTTCTGCATTCTTTAGTATAAGCTGAGTGTGCTGTATGCAAGGACCTTTCTCTTTTATCGAAAGGAGCCCAAGTTGTTACCTGTTGGATCTCTTGCAGGGGGATGGACTGGACTGCTCGGAGGAGCTGGTGCTCAGCGTGCTGTCGGGACTGCTGAGGGAACACACACGCTCGATGTTCAGGGTGTTCTGGCAGGCTTCACACTCCAGGCTGCCTTTACACCTGCCACACAGGAACAGAGTGAGCAAACACACCACCTCTCTTTGCCACTCACTTTATTATGTATTTATGGACTAAAAAAGGGTCCAATATTAGACAGTGTCCCTTAAATGTAAATTGATATCCAACTCCTTGCTTCTTTTACACCCAAACTAGATTTTCAACCTTTTCACTGTTCTTTTGAAATTCTAGACTAAACATGTACTTCTTGAAACCTACTAAATGAATAATGTTTTTTACTGAATCAGTACTAAAACAAGTACATAAAAAATATACAACAGTTCATAGCCTTGAAACCTTTGACAATGCTGAAATTTAAAATGCAGGCTCCTCCAGTGCAGAATCATTACAAGGGAAAATGAAGTCAAACAAACATGAAACTTTTAAAGGCCTCATTTAAAATGATGCATGCTTCTGTGATGGCTCTGTGAAACAAAATTCCACTGGAGGACCATACCCAGCATCTGCTTTTATATCCAAAAGCAGACCCTTTTATATTGTTAGAGAGGTATTTTCTACCCATATGTATGTTATGTTATGTTATCTACTGGATGCTACCGGTAGAATGGTAACATTGATTATACAAAGCCATAAGACTAATCTTCAACAAATAAATAGCTGATGACATTATTAAGGAAAAAAGTATGCTGGACATAAAAGCTCTGTGGTTTGAAAACGTCTAATGCACATGGATTAAAGAGATAAGAGTTTTGATGGTGTTGTTTACTCTCAAATAATATAGTACTACAGAGTTAACTTCCTCCTGCAATTTGATTAGAAGGGCATTGTTTGTCTTTTTTTTAACTCAGATGCATTAAATGCAGTAGCAGTGCTAAGACAGCTAATCTTAAACTTTATAAAATAAGTAAAGCCAAATAACAGAATCAATAAAAATAAACACTGATTCTCACTCCCTCAGTGAGTGTGTCCGTCCTATGTCATCCTCATCGGTGTCACTGCTGATGGTGATCACACTGACAGCAGGGCTGGGCGAGCCTGATATGAACAGAGCCTGGCGCGGGGTGGTTTGGAGAGACCCATCAGGGTCCAGCCTGACCGAGGCTGCACAGCAGGTGCCCTCCTGCCCTTCTGAGTTAAGATTGTCCTGTGCTTCTATGCAGCTTATTCTCTTCACAGCCTTCAGGTTAAGTATCTTTGGAGATAGAAAGGCTGAGTTTTGGATATTGGTGTTCTGTAACATGTTGCTCCTGTGAAGAAAACAAACCATATGGCATTTAGTGAATCTTTACAAACAGACCTGAAAACTGTACTATTTTCAACAAAACCAAAGCAAGCAGTGTAGGTTAAACCACCAAGCTAATACAAATTAAAACACAGAACGGTAAACACAGTCATAAATACCTGGCATAGATGATTTCAGACATTAACAAGAAAGATCCAAACTATGCAATATCTAAGACTGACATTTACAAAAACATTGAATACACTACATAGAAAATCCCATTTTCTTAAAAGGGATAAAAGAAATGAAAATCTCATTCAGGTGAAAAACAAGCACAAAACCTGGCCAGATTTCCTGCAGAGGTTGTCCTTGAAAACAAAAGCTGATGGCCTCCAGAACTCCTTGCTTAATACAGGAATGCTGACATTGCCCCTGTAACATCTGCTTTCCCCTGTATTGAGCTTCCCACACCTTTGCCAATATTTTGCATGGCAGTGGGGCATATTTGCTTCTGCAAGCAGCTGAAGCATTTTTGGCTACCAGTAAAAGAAAGACTGTTCTTAAGATGACTACAAGGCAAACTGCAACCTGGTTATACAGCATCTCTTTATTTTCAGTTGTCTAAACCTGATACATCCTCACACACATAAACTCAGGAATATCCCACCAGCACTCCCTCAATATATATTTTACCTTCCCAAAGCTTTTAAAGACAACTTTCTATCATAATAGGCACGTACTTATGAAAAGAAACTAACACATCTCACTATTACCAGTGTTTTTCCATCTAGTCTATTACCAAAATCATATTGAAAACTTAAGGCAGAAAGGATACATTTTCCCAAAAGACTGCTCTAAGAGTAATTTTCTCCAGCAAACAAACCACTTTTGTAGGTGACTCCCCCACCCACAAAACAGCAACAACAGGTACACTGCCTTTGAATGTCAGAAATATCCCACCAACCTGTTCTGACACAGTTTGTTCCTCTTGGTAGCTGCAGGCTGAGGCCAGACAACGTGTGCAATGCCCACACTAATTGGTTGAGGGGCAGACAAGGTTATCTGGTGTGTTAAAAGAGGCTGTGGTATCACTGAGTTGTAATGAGTGCCCTGGGTAATCATCTTCCTGAGGAAAAGGAAAGGCAGTTTTACATTGCAAGTCATTTGCATCAGCATCCATAGCTCTTGTTAATCAAAGCCATTAAGGTATTGCACAAAAAGGCATGGGCTTACCCCCAGTCCCCAAGCCTCTGTGGGCCAGCCACAGGATCAGAGGCCAGAGATGTTGCAGGAGCTGCCACTGGTGCCACCTGCTGCCAGGCAGGAACCAGGATTTGCTGAGTCTGGTTCGACCACGTCTGTTGAGAAGATTTTATGACACAGGTTGGAACGACTGAATTTACATTCATGGGTTGTGATTCAGCACAGAACAAAGAGGGACAGCAACAGAACTCTACATTTAAAAACATTTACTAAGTAACAATAAAATAAGAGAGATTTTTCCTTTAAAAAAGCCAACCTGAGAAAGGATTCCTGCTCGAATTTGTAGTGGCTGAATTGCGTGGGCTTGGGTCACCAGTGGAACTGCATTATCCACCCTCAGGGAGAAACTGGTGGGTTTGCTGTGGTTTGTTGGAATTCCTATCAGGGAGAAAAACATACAGCCAAGCTTTAAGCAAACACCAGTCTTGCAGGTATTTTCTGAGCAAAATGCAAACACAGAGGACAATTTTAAAACATTTCACGATTTTTCTTGACGTGTTTATGATCTAATTTCATCATTTAGGCTTTCAAGCCAAACAAATCAACACCTAAAGGATTTTTGTGCCATAATTTATCTGCACAAATATTTGATGCTGTAATTTCCAGAAAGAACTGCCAACAGCTATCATTTGGAAACAGACCACTAGAAAGAAGAGTGACTTTGGCAGAAAGTTCTGCAAAGCTAAGCATTTACTATTTATCAAACTACATTAAAAGTATTTGAAAGGAAGCAGACAAAAGCAGAACTGAATTTCAAAGCTTCTCACAACTGACTCCTGCACATCTCATGCTCTGTATTTCCAGCAGGCTGACACCCATTCCTCTTAGCTTTTATAGCTGACAGTGCCACATATATAATGCCCCTCTTTGCTACCACCTCTTTTGTGGGAAACCATGACAAATTTTCTGTGTATCTCATCAAATATTTGCAGTAGAATCCATAATCCTATTCCTACCTTCACCAAATAATGCAAACTGTAGCACTGTTAGAATATTACCACAAGAGCATGATATGAAAAAGGTGCATCTCATGCCCTCTATAGATTGTCACAGGAAACTAACAGACAGACAGCAATGCTGCCATGTTTACTAGTAATAACACTTTTTTACATAATAATGTTGAACTAAAATGAAAGAGGAATTTTTCTCAACAGATACTGCAACAGAACAGCTATGGTAGAAGAAAACACTGGCTAGCAAAAGATACACCTAATCTCATCTTCTAAATGCACTTCATGCCCTGTGCTTTAGTCAAAGATTAAGCAATAGGTGTTCAGAAGTAACTACTAAAGAGCTACTAAAGTTTAAAAGTGTTTTGGTTGGGGTTTTTTGATTCTTTACAGTGAGAGATGGAAGAAAATCTTCATCTGATAAAATTCTCATGTCATAATTCAGTATTAAGTTACAACCATGAACTTCAAAGCTTTTAATTCTGAAATGCAGTTGACTGATTTTTTTCCCCACAGCCATCTAGGAGAGCAACATCTTAGCTCTGACAGAAGCAGCAAGTTTTAACACTTCAGATATTCCACGGAGCAGCCAAGCTGGGAAACATTGAAGCAGTGCCAGATACCACTAATATCCCTATTCATCCATGCCAACAACTCATCACGTATGTGATGAAAACAATATATTCCCTTCATTTCAGCAGTAGCAGAATTTAAATTTGGAACTTTATCATCATATTAAGAATACAGAAATTTATCACCATATTAAGAATACAGTACACAGATCACAGATAAAGTATTTGCCTGTGCTGTTTCCTTTTCTATAAATCACTTTATTCATCTGGGAATAATGAAAACAGTAGGGGGAGTTAATGATGGAGTATGCAATTGTGTAAAAAATATATAAAATTTAAATAATTAACAGCTCAGAAGGGAATCTGTATAAGCAGCTATACAGTTACCTCATATAGCCTCTGACACTCTGCCCAGTGGATACTCAGACCTTCCATGAGTTTCAGGAACCCAAGGGAGATGCAGCTGCCACAAATAACATTACTGTAACTGTCTTTATAGAGATTAAGACTTGCTGGGGTTTAAGTGTAGCTAAAATAGTTTTGGGTTTTTTTTCAGAGTGAATCCAGTGTCATTTCTGAAACTTTAAAATGCAGAGGGAGAACTAAGGAGGAACCTGAAGGTCATTCTTAAATAAACCTGCTTCCTATAAACTCCATAATTTCAGGACCTGATCTCAACATGAAGCTGAATGTTGCCAAGACAAATAAACTGCATCTTTGGACATGAAGACTGTAATCCAGCTAAGTCAATAAGCAAACAATATAAACTAGCTTTCCCTTTCCACAAATGACCACTACTAGGATAAGACGCTGATATTCCCTTCATCTTTCTTGTTTCCTCTCAAATTTCAGTCCATAATACCCTCCTCTCTTGCTTCAGCTTTCACATTTTGTTCTTTTATTTTAGCCAAGATATAAATTTATGTGCATGTGTGGTGTATGAAGGTGGGCTCTGGATTGCTTAAATCATTTTCTGCAGATGCTCATTTGCTGTTTTTCTTTCAGAAAGGTGCAATGTATCTGCATCTGACTCACATGCTAATTTTTTAATGACACAGTTAAGTTCTATTAAATATAAACCTTAATTGGATATAATGGAAAACTCAAATATTGCTGACAGACAGTAACACTCATATTTTAGGAACTGTGACAATTAAAGACAAACATACCTTGAAGAGCTGGAGGACATATAATCAGTGCCTGTTGGAAAACATCACTGCAACCAAACTGAGCAGTTCCTGCCTGCAGTGGGATCCCTTGGTGCAAAACTGAATGGGCAGATGCAGTCAGTGCCTATGGGAACAGATCCAATACAGGCATCGTTGTTATAACTGTGAATCCAAACACCTCACACACTTGTCCCACCACTTCAAATAACAAACAACTAAAACAGCTTACAAAAATTACAATTTCAAATCCATTTCACAGGAAGCCATCCCATTTGGCCACTGGAGGGCCCCATAATACAGCACTGGCAATCCCAGTTTGTAGCTTAATTTGAAATGTGCTCAATTCTAAAGGGTTCATTTAGCAAACGTTAGGAAAAAAATCAGAGTAAAAGAGATTTTGTCATTTAACAGATGTTATCTTTTTAATTATTAAATTAATTAGAAAAAGTGCATTAACTGAACTTATGATTAAAAAAATAAACTAATTAAGAAAAACCCAAACCCACAAAACATTGTTTTTACCTGACTTCTTACTGGACCAATTTTGGTAAAGCTCGCAGTCAGGTTGGCTGCACTGCCTGAGGCAACTGATCTCATAAGTGATGTTTTATTGCGATTGCTTAAGTCATACAGATTTGATCTGCATTTGCAAATATCCATGATATGAAAACAGGACTTCACTCTAGCAAAACCAGAAAATAAGTTGCTTTAATCACAATCTCATGTTGTTATATGTATAAAACAATTCCCCAGAACAAGGAAAAAAAACAATAGTTCAAAGCCCACATTTTCCAGTTTTACAGAATGGCATCACACACAGAAGTAGAAAAAAAAGAATCTGCTGTTACTATGGTTACATCAAGCCTCTGTAATGCCTATCTAAAAATCAAGAAAAATACTGCTATTTCCTTCCCCTTCCATCTAACACCATTTTCTAACAACTGTGTACAAACAGAAGGACAGTAAACTAAATAGATGGAAATCTTGCTCTTTCAGCTGAATGCCTGCACTTTAGGAAATCCACAGGGAAATCCACAACTCCAGAACTGCAGGAAAACTTTCAATACATTTCACATTGTGTAATACATAAAGTACTGAGAAGTTAACCTCAAGAGGAAATGCCTATCCTGGGTCTCACTGACTGATTGGAACTAGGGCTCTTCATACCTCCAAAAATCAAGCCCAAGTTTCTGCTGCATTAGAATTTTAACGACGACGTATAAAAACCGACTTAGAAATCTATTGCTCTAACTGTAGCTTTTCAGAAAAACACAGTTATTCAAGCAGTTTCCTTGACCCAGTAGATGTATCTAATATGGCAAGCACTTGCAAGAATTCTCCGAAGACATTACAAAGATTTTTTTCACTCTGATAGCAGAAGAAACAAGAGTACTATAGAAATGAATTGCAACAACAGAGATCTCTGTGTTACATACTGGTTGCTATGAGGAAAATCAAGGAGGTGCTTCATGGTAACAAAAGAATGGTTCAGGGTCTCAGCTGGAGTGATTCTTAAATCAGCATCAATAAGCAACATTTTCTTCAACAGACTGACGAATTCCCTCCTATCTGCCTTCTCTGCCAACAGGTCACTTCCTTCCAAATCCATCACCATGTTCACCTGGCATTGAACAAAACAGTCACAGAAAAGATATGCATATTAGTTTAAATCTTTCTGTTATTGTTTTCTGCTACAAAATACTAATATTCAGCCCTTTGTTAGTTTATCCCAAGATGACTGGCTTGGAACTGGCAATGTTTTTACTGAACACTCCTCAGTTAAAAACCCCTGAAGGCTTTATTTCCATCTGGGAGTTGGAATTTAAGAAGTAAGATTTGGAATAAAGATTTTTCATATGGTCTAACTCAAACTACAGAGGTAATCTTCAAAACACACTTTCAAACATGTATTAATGCTAACATTGCAACCAAATCTGATTATTTTCTCAGGATATGAAAGAGAATGAAAAATTTCGTTTAGTTGCTGAGCAGAGAGTTTAAAGCCAAGGAAATGTGAGGAAACTGCTCTTTTGTTTTGCTTTCTTAACAATAAATTACACTGAGAAATACATTGTTAAGATAACAGAACTATACTGGAAACTATACAGTTAAGATAGCAGGTCCCCTATGCATTCTTTGTTTTACCCATAATAGCAGCTCAGGCACAAGAGAAACTATACATTACACATAAAATTAAGGGGTCCCCCACCACAAGGACAAGTACCACTGTTTAACACAAGCAGTGACAAAGCAAGATCTTTATTAAAAGCCCAAGGGCCCATGTAACCAAACATTTCCCTCAGAACAGCAGAGAAGAATGGATATGACTTAGATACAATACATAATCTAAAAGGCATTTCTTTCAAAACTAGCAAAGTGTTTTAAAGTCAGCATTCATTCCCACACATTCCTTTTGCAAAAGAAGAAGGCTTTAATACTCACGTGCACTATATCATCCAAACTGTTGAAAATGTACTTTCTGGCCTCTTTAGACTTCATACCTGTTTCTGCCTCGTGTTCTTCCAATGTCTCAAAAAA
>WBMV01003815.1:795330-846265 GCA_013396655.1 Campylorhamphus procurvoides | reverse complement strand
AAAAAAAAAAAAAGGAAAGCTGAGTTTAGAAGCTGTCAATAAAAGCCACTCATAGCTACAAAGCAACTTCACATATTTGTTGACATAAAAAGCACTATTGGGGTTTTTTCACAGAATTAGTATTTTAATTGGGTGTTTGTATGGTGCTTTCCTGGCTACTTTGATCCCCTAAATCAAAAGTCAAAAACTACTGCATTTTAGCCCTGACAGATCACAGTCCTGGATTACAAAAATAGTTTGTAAATCATGCAGGAAGTGCTGAAAGCCCAGCAAAGAGCTGTTCCATGAAAGTCTCTCGTGTGCTTCTATTTTTACATATCACAGGTTTTCTATTACTTGTATTTTACCCATTTCCTCAAACTCAGACCTTTAATTCCAAACAACAGCAACATCAAATCACTGTAAAAAATAAATAAAAAAAACCCCAGGCAGTCTTTGTTCGACTTCTCTCTTTTTTATTTTTATACTTTTATTCCTCCACATACACAACAGCTGGTATAAATATTTTAAATACTGAAGTATGAAACAAACAACTAAATCCTAGAGTAAGAATTAAATCACTCATCTCTGATTTCTGAGCTGCTATACCCCTTTCTGTTACAATTTTCCTCCTTCAACACAGACAGCACCTGCAGGTTGGTGCTGCAAGAGGCAAGGTGGGAAATCAGGGGGAAAAAACTAACACAGAGATTATAGAAAAGTTTCCAAAAGGGACTTTGACAAAAACTGCAAGCAATGACCAATGGTTCATACGAAAACTCTTAATTAACCTCTGCAAGGTGACAGCTTCTGCATCAAGAACTCGTTTAGGTTCTCCCATAGGAAGAAGCCAAGTGTAAACTGTCCCCTAAAGATCAGCTGCTGGAGAAGAGAGAACACTGGATGAAGCAGGAGGGTGTAACTGGAGAGTTCTTACACAACCCTGCCCAGCTCTGGGGATTTACCAAGTTAGGGTGGAGAGTTACACAACCTGTGCTTTGAGCTCCCCAGCTCTTGCCACCGCAGAAATTTCGTGTCAGCTCTAACTGATTCCCTGAGCCCTCTGCAAACTCAGTGAAGTTGGTCCATGAGGCAATACAATTTAAAAAAAATAATAATTTATTTGCATAGGAAGGCACAGCTCTGCTTATGGGCATTGTGCTTAATGTTGGTTAGAGAGAAGCAAGGTGTGCAGAACACAGAAGCACATTCTTTTTAATTTTGTCTGCACTCATTGTATTGCAGCTTTCAGCCAGCAAAGACTGTTCTAGCAGTAGATCTGAAGGAAATGAGCTGTACACAGTCATGCTATTTCTTAATCTCCTTTTTCTCCTAGAAACTTCTGATCCTGAAGCCAATTTTGGACAAATTTTGACAGAGCAATGTGGGCCTCAGAGACAAAATCCTTAAGTGAAGTGAAAAGCAGTAACCAAGCAAGAAAGCAAACAAACCAAACCCACTCATTTAGTAGCTAAATCTGAAAACAGTGCAGCCCTGCACTGGCCACTGCATAGCCTGGCAGCTGCACCAGAGCTGCCTCTGGGTCAGCTGGTGGGAGGAAACGTGGGCATGAGCTTGGAGTGCTGCTTTTGGGGAACAGAAAAAATAGATACAGGGCAGGAGCTGGGGAAAAACACAGGAGATGCAGAAGGGAGGTGGTGATATTGCAGTGAATCTTGGCCTCACTCGTTTCTCTGCTCACAAAATAATATTCTGTTTGCTACTACATTACACTGTTTACCTTTAATCTCCAACTAGAATATGGTGCATCCGTTTCTCTACAGAAAAATCGTGCAGTTTTCGTTCCCATGCTTAACAACTGCTCTCCCGGCAAACCTTGAGTCTGTGAAATGTAACGAATCTGAGGACAAATAAAACAGGAAAAATAACTCACCTCTTACTTTTTCAAAATCTGATCCACACAACTAAAAACATTTCATTTCATTTTAAAAATGGCTAAACAAACCACGCTCAGAGCACCATAGCTCAACAGCTTCATCCTGCATAGGGGAGAAACCTAACACTGAGCACTTGGTACAGCCCTCTGTCTGCCAGAGAAAGCCATACATAAACAAACCTCTGAAGCGACCTATATAAGCAAGCTTTTTAGGTTGGGTCACAGAAACAAGGAGCTGGGGAGAGTGGCTGTCATTACCTGCTCAAACCATCCAATTCCTAAATGTATTATTTTAATTGTAAACAGCAAAATCAGTGGGAGTGCTTTGTTTGCATACAGAACTTTGATGTGGGGTGGGGGGTTTTTTGCATGCTTTTATTACATAACTTGATAAGAGAAAATGGGAAAAAATGGATAAATGAAAAGGAAAGAGTGGTCAAATACACCAGATCAGAAACTGAGAGATGAGAAGATAAATTCAATGAAAGACAGAGGACATAAGAGCTAGAAGCACCTAAGAGAAGAAAAACCAATGGGCAATAGAGGGGAAACATACACATCTGCTGAAAAATAAGTGACAAACTCAAGTGGGGAGGAACTAAATGCAATCCTGCCAACTTTAGGTATTTGGAATCCTCCATAATTCCATATCTCAGGGAGTAAAAAGAATCCCACTCGGACCAGAAATGTTTCTAGATAACTTATAAAGACTGAAAAATTAGTGGGGAAAAGACAGTGCATTAATTCAAAAATTTAGCAGCTGAGCACCTGTGCCTGTTTCTAATGAGCAGCAAAACTCAGAAGACACAGCTATTTTTCCCTGGGAAGTACAGCTGTTACTGGTTCTAATCACAAGTGAATACAAGAACTAAGAGCTCCCTTTCCAAGGCTAGTGTGATGGGTGCCACATAGCAGGAGGACAGGGGGGAAATGCAGCACAAAGCCCTTGCCTGTTCATTCACTCAGTGACACACACCCTGGAGCAGGGGGAAAGGAATTTCCTTGGAAGCCATCTCCTACTACAGCTGTACTCACGTATACTGAGAAAAATCCTGAATCAAATTTCTCTGAAGCAAGTTTTGCAGACATGCTGGAGCATGGTGGCAAGCCTGGCTAGAGTAAGGGAATTCCTGCTGCTGCAGAGGAGCTTACAGCCCCTCTTCCACCACAACTGCTCCAACAAGAGGGGCAGACAAGCTGCTAGATGAGCTATTAACTCATGCTTCCAGCAAACCTGAATGATGTGTCACTCTTTAACTAAATGCCTTTTAACGTCAGTATTCACTTTTAAAGCAAGCAGAAAATCTTACAGGCATCAAGATGCCTTGCTAATCCTTTGCATGAAGCACAGCACTTTGGAAGGTGGCTGGCATGTCCAACATGGCTCAAATAGAACTTGTCTCTCTAAAACTGAGGAAAGATAAGCCAAGGAGCACCATAAGGCAGGCACTCTGTGCTCCGTACTACACTGCCTTCACCTGCCTGGGTTTCATACATGACAACCTGTCTGTGGTGTCTTGGGGTAAAAAATGTCTTTGCTTTTCAAATGACACTCGCTATTATTCTGACAAACCATCCTCAGAATCATGAGCCTGAGCTTCATGCTTTCACTGTTCCCTGCACAGAATTCAGAGGCTCACAGCTCCATAAGCCTGTTGGCACATGTTAATTAATAGTTTGGGCTGCTGCCATCATGACAAATCACAAGTAAATCTGAGGAAAGAATGGGACATAGGCAGCATTTTCCACACTCAAACCCCAACTTCACCACAAGTGACTGAAGATGTGGTGCAAAGCAGCATCTGCTTAAGTGTGTGGTCAAGATCAGGGACCATGAATTGGGCTGACCCACAGCAACATCCCTTTTAACAGCTACTTCCACCAGTGCAGGGCTCAAGAGTGAAAGTAATCCTGGAAATTACATATTTTGCATCTTTTTAAGTCTTCTCCTGCATTTTCTTTCAAAATAAGAGGTAAATAAATCTGCCAAATTCTTGGAAATTTTTGAGACAGTATTACAGATTCTTTCCAAAAAACAAATGCCTTCCCTGTATCCTCATAAAGAAAGTGTATTATATGGTTGTTAGAAGTTTCCTCTTTTATTTTCCATTTTAACAGTAAAAAAGCCTTCTAAATGCTTCAAAGTATCAATCCATATTCCCTCATAGCTCACTTTTTACACATGAAATGCTGCATTTTGTGTAAATTAACTGAAATATAAAACATTACCAAAAGCAACACAAAATTCATACATTCCCCTGACAATGGTTTTAACAACCAAATTTCTAGAGAAAGTAGGTCTGATCTGTAAGCACAGGGAGCCAAAAGCCCACTACCTGATCAGGACTTGAATAATCTAAACATCATACTGGAGGGAACTGCCACTAAACTCAATGTTGAATCAAAGATGTAGAACTTAGGAAGAGGTTGTTATTTGTGGGGTTTTCAAGAAATCTCTTTACTTTCAGTGTCCAGAACCAGGTGGGGATAGTCGGGATGCTGATTACATTCCTTCCAAATTCCACATTAGGCTAGAAAATTGAAGACTTCTCTAAGTGTTTTAAATAGGAAATGTTCTGTATCTCTCATTACAAACTACATTTTTTTTAAGTCACTGATGGTGTCAGCAGCTGAAAAGTCCAACGAGGCAAAGGCACAGCTTCAACAGCTCCAAGCTCTACCACTGCATTTCTGCATCATTATTGCAACAGCCGAGTCTCATTCCTCATGAAGTTATGGCTCTCAAAACTTTGAGCTTTGTTGGATTTCCAGAAAGCATCAGAGAGTATTCAGAAGACAATTAATCTTGACATCTGAGCAGACATTCCAGAGTCAGCCCCATTTTTTATGTTCATGGCAAGAGAGAGATGACAGTGCAATGCCAGTAGCCACAAACTTTGGTTTCCATCAGAAAAGCAGCTTCAATACCAACATCTATTTTGTAAGATGGAGGGAGGAGGACAAAGTAAAATTCAATTCAAAACAGCAGCATAATATACAGTCTGGTTTAAAAACAGGATTTATGTTTCTAGGGCAATCAATAAGACTAAATTAAAAGCATTGAACAGACTTGAAGAAATGCTACATAATAGGGGATATTATTAACATTCACAATTCTGGATTTAATCATCTGAAATCCTTAAGTTGCAGAAAGTATGCATATGCTTGTGAAATTTATTTACTACCTGGTCATATTCCAGTGCTCCTGGGTACAGTGGCCATCCAAGAAACAGCTCTGCAATCACACACCCTAACGACCACATGTCTATGGCTTCACAAAACGGCAATCCCAGTATGATCTCTGGTGCTCTGCAAATTAAACATGGTTACTCAATTTTTTCCTCAGGGAAAAACAGGTAATTCAACAATCCAACATGACCAAAAAAAAAAAAAATAAAAAAATCTGTTATTTGATAACACAGGCCAATTATTTCAACAAAATCATAGCATCAGGAATTGCATTTTTCTTTATCTGGATACTCTCTGGTAACATTTTGCAGCTCCAACATGTTTTCTTTCCTACAAGTATCAGTTTGCTATGTACATGAAAATAACTGATATGCCTGAAAAACAGAATGTGCCTGATTCAACACTTTTCCCTTTCCTCCAGTATATCTCAGATGATTCATCCACTCAATGTTATATGTCTTTAACAACATTCTAAACACAATGCATTCTTTTATCTCAAACAAAAAACAAACTAAAAGTTTTATCAGAAAATCCACTTGCTCACTTCCCAACTGGACAGTACACTTAAAGCTATGCAAAATATCAATTTAATTACACAACTGCAAATCCCTTAATGTACTCAAATCAGTTCAAAGTGATCAATTTTTAAATCGCTTAAATGAAAACATTGCACTTGCTAAACAGAGCAGGTGTTATTTTTCACCTAAAACAAATGTGAATTATTTAACCAATAGCATCTGAATTTATTTCTGCACTCAAGAACCAGAAAAATTGCTATTGACACAGCTGCTAAAGAGGCTTTTAATGTTTCTGCTCACGTGGAACCAACTCAAGTATTTCACAAATATCCATTTTCATTGCATTTATTCTGTGAAAACCTTCCCTCCCAGCTCATTCAAGCTATTAACAAAAGGAAAAGGAATTAAATTATATCTGCATTCTAACACAGAAAGACGCCTGGAGATGTAAAGTATTATTTAAATCACCACACTATAAAGGGATCTACTTTTGAAGCAGACAATCTGTTGTTAGCTCAGTGTGTCACAGAAGACTAGGAACGTGGTTCAAACCAACAGGGTAATTCCCCCTGCAGCCCAGCAGATCAGGAGCATCCAATTGACCAGGTAACGTGATTTCTCACCTCTGCAAAAACTCAAACATCCTGGTGTAGTCTATTGACATTCCACATACAAATCACATACAAACTCTGATCACAGTAAATTCCTACGTATCTTATTCTCCTCTGACATTAACCTTCAGCAAAATATTCTCTAAATCACTGATTTGAGAACTGGATTGGGAACAAATTCCTCTTCTTATGCTACATCGGGACAGAGAAGCTATTTTGTAGCTATACAGCAGGCCAAGAGTTGAAGCATCTCCCTGCCTTTGCACCAGGGGTAGTTGGTAGAAGCTGTACACAGCCATACTCCAAGGATGCATGTCCACCACCAGAGGAAGGACTCCTGATGCTCTGCCTCACCTCTGACCAGTGAAGCTGCTCAGGCTTCTGCTCCAGGGAAAATCCGAGACTTTCCACAGATAAGAAAGTCTATAGGACAGGGTATTCTATTAAATATTCATGTACTTTCCACTCCTGCTGGCACTGCAGTTCTTCCCATCCTTGCCCCAAACCACTTCAGATGCGATTATATGAAGGATAAATCTTGTCACGCTGGCAGTGAAACTGGAGAGGCTCAGTTTTCTGCTGCCTCCAAAGATTTCATTACAATAAGCTTCTGGGGATCAAACCTACGTATTTTTGTAACGCGGGAGCGTGACACTGCAGTAAGTGTGAGCTACTTTCGTTATCCGAGCAATAAATTCAATATCTCTAGATGCCACAAGCCTAGAAATAGCAGCGAGAAACGTCTGCCTTCACCCGCTGGCTGGGTGCCAGTCTGCCTATGGTTGTCACAGATCTCTGTTAAAATACACTTCCTTTTGTTGTATTATGTTACAGCCCTGAATAGTTAATGAATATACACACAGCCTATGGATATAGGGGCTTTAACAAATGCTTCTGCTAAAATAAGCTCTTTAAAACCTCTTACGTTTACTCAATGGTTAATATGTGCACTGTATAAAAATAGCCCTAGTCGGTCGGTCTGTCGCTCATCTCTTTTGAGGGACAGGACTGCAAATAATAGAAGGATAAAGGTAGATATAATGCCAAAAAAAAAAAAAAGAGAGAATGCTTACTGTATTTCAAAATGCAGTAATCTGTTAGTTTTTCCTGGGTACCAAGAAAAGCACTAACAATCTAAGTAAAAGGGATGTATTTCAGAAGAGGCAAGACCTGTGCTCCTCACTTCCCAGCACCTCACCCACCCTGCAGAAAGGAAGGGGAAGGAAATGTGCTCCTGGACAAAAAACATTGGGGTGAGGAAGATGAAGAGCTGCTGTTCTTTCAGGTTCAATGTGCCCTACCACGTTTCACGTCAA
Source organism: Campylorhamphus procurvoides (assembly GCA_013396655.1). Classification (NCBI taxonomy): domain Eukaryota; kingdom Metazoa; phylum Chordata; class Aves; order Passeriformes; family Dendrocolaptidae; genus Campylorhamphus; species Campylorhamphus procurvoides. The sequence goes on along the minus strand of WBMV01003815.1, from coordinate 838,755 downwards.
TCTTTAAAATGGAGCAACTCTCTCACAGCAAACAAAGTTACAAGAAAACTGTAACTGAGTTTGATTAGGTTTAAATTGGTCTTAACCAGCTCAAACATTTTTGATAAAGGAAAGGTGGTTTATGTCACGCTCAAAAGTACCTGCTTCTGTTTCTCCTTCTTTTAAACTTCCTGTTCAAATATATCTGGAGAACTGGGGAGAAAAGTTTTAAATTCTTCAGTTTTTATTTTTAAGATGATCCTCAGCTCTTTTCTCATACAAGAAATATTTTTACATGCAGCTTAAGATGAAGGCATGCCCTTTTCTAACTACAGTCAAAGAGATCAGAGTGGCAGGAACTCCAGATGTCCCAACAGTCCCTTTAACATCAAAAAAAACCCCAGTGTAACTCTGTATTTCTCTCTCTCAAAGCAGCAACACACACACCTGTTTGGTTTTTACTGCAGATTACAAGAGCTTCTAGTGGTGCACTAGAAGCTACCACTGTCCCCGACTTTGTAAATAGCAACTGGTATCCCACATCAAGACATCAACAAGGAGAACACCAGAATTTTCTAAACTTCTTAAGGTCACTTCAAAAGCTGGATTTTACAGAAAAAATATCTATTTCCTTCTTATCAATGTTAATTAAGCATTAATTCAAAACATTATCAGAAAACTTAAAATGCAACATTATTACACTGGAAATACTCGTTTTATTAAGCAACAATTCCTAGATGAACACATCTGAAATCCTCCTTTCTCACTTGACACAGCACTGCTCAGACTTTTCAATTGGAAATATCTAAAAATATGAAAGATGCAAATGAATATCTGCTTCAGCTGCTTGTTTGAATAGTCACATTTCTATTTATTACATCACAGACCACGAATACATACACTGTTCTATAAGTTTCTGTCAGCTTATGAGGAAAGAAACCATACAATTTGTTCCATTAACTTGCTCAAAGACCAGAACATTTCATAAAATAGTTTAGCTTCAGCCTGTTAGCCACCTTGGAATGAAGCAACAAAATAAATAATTTTGAAGAAAAATGAAATAGTTCCTTAATGGAGGATTAAAAAGATCAAAACCAAACCCCAAGGAAAAACTAAAAAGAAAAATCCAATCTTTACCATAGTAACAGAAAATTTCTTCCATCCTTTACACTGGAGGAACAAAGAATGAAGAGCAAAAATTACCCATATTGAAAAGAGAAGTCATGACAAGAACTGTAAGAGTCAAGCCATTTCAAATGATCATTACCTAGAAATCGTTGGTTAGAAATCCAATTTAGAAGAGAAGTTCCATGAAAAAGCTAAAACCCAACAGTTAATGTACATAATAACAACTGAAGAACAGCATAAAATAATAAAAACAGCAGCTTCCCAGAACCACTCATTTTATGAAAATCCCATTGAATGCAGGAATCATTTCCCAAATATGTTCCCACTGAAGGTCCTATAACATAATCACACTACACATACCCTTTACATACCAAGGAAATGAGACTAAAGACTGAGCCATTTTTATTCTGTTTCCCTCCTGGCAGTATGAGAGGATCAATGTATCTACTGTCCATCACTTGCCCCTGGCTTATTTACTGACCACCAGGCTGCTGCCCTCCAGACAAGTGGAGAGTACAGAAAGAGTCTTCCTCTCCTCATTTCTCCCACTCCTCACCAGACCAAAAACTTTACTCCCCACCCATAGCAATTTCCATAGGTAACTGTGCCACTTCCATTCCCCAGGTGCCCCAAAGATGCTGGGCACCAAGAATGTTGGTGTATCCTTGGCAGTGTCAGCTCTTTGGTGCAGGTTTTGCACAAAAATTTGTTTCAAACAGGCATATAATCCCTACCGTGCTATTTTAACTTTGCAATTTCAAACATACTGAATAAGAATGTTAATACTGGTTCTCCACAAATTTGGGGTTCTATATATTCATATAGTTGAAGGTAAATGGAGACAATGCTTCTAACATAACATAGCATTTTACATAAAATTTGTATTCTTCTCACATAAGCCAAAATTTACTACCCCTATTTACCACTGTTCATGGTGACAATACCTAATAATTATCTGCTGTTATAATGCTGTTACCATTATAAGAAATACTAATGTAAGAAAATCATCAAAAGGGTAGGATTTTAATTTATTTTGTTTTAATTAATGACCTTGTCAAAGTCATGCCATGGAGAACTCATGCAAATGAATCCAATTTGCAAGAGTTAAAGTCAAATCAGATACCAACCTGAGAATAAGACTTCTTTCCCCCCACTACCATCACCAGCAGAATGCAATGTATTTTCTGAAAGGAATAACCAGTGGCTTGTGAGATGTATAATTCTTCTTCTAAACAAAGGAGGTCTAAGAGGAGGATGAGAGGTAATGAGTAAGTCAATGAGAGATGATAATGGGCATTCTGATGAGTATCCTCATGTACAACTCCTTCTCTTCAACTGCCAATCTCTACCATGACCATGGAGGAATGCAAACCTTTCTACAAGATATGCAAAAACACAGGAAGGACTCTTGGCAAGAGGGATCCATAGCAAGGTGGCAACACTCCAACAAAGACTCACAGGCAAGCACAGTTCAGTGATCTGAAGGATGAAATGGGAAGGAACCATGTAATGACAAAACCTGTGAATGATGAAGGATACAAGGAACAATTGGCTCTATAGTGCATTCATGAGGGTCTTCAGAAGGAATTTCAAATATGCAATTAGATCAACACAGCAACAGGAAGTAGAGCATACATAGTGTATAGTAAACCATAGTGAAAATTAATGTACAATAATATTAATTAGCTACCCATAAGAATTAATGTTATAAATTAACCAACTTTTCAATGAAAAATCTAGACAAATATTTTACAGTTGGGAGCAAAAATAATCAGGATATCAGTATTTATTTTTAAAGGATAAAGACATATCAAAAAATATTATGCCTTATATAAAACTAGTGATATTCCCTCACCTTGAATAGTGTGTGTTCACTTTTGAATTCTGTGTTCAGTTTTGGTCACCCCCATCTGAAAAAGGATACATCAAATAGAAAAGACGCAGAAAAGAACAATATAAATTAAAGACTTCAAGAGACTTGGGTACAAGAAGAAACCCTGGTTAGAACTACAAAGCTCCTGGAAAGAATGAATGACCAGTAACATTACTCAAATTATATAATAAATAAGGGAAGAGAAGCAGCCAGATGTTTCTAATGCCCTGCCTTGCTACAGAAAACCAAGGCATCCCCCACCCACTTTGAGATAAAGATTGATGTAAATATGAAAGTGGTTTTTTTAAGCCAGAATACAATTACCCTTGGAATCATAGGCCACTGCTGAGATAAAAAATATTGGGAGCATTTAAGAATAGACTGACAGAAAAATATCCATGAGAGCTCTATATTATACAGCAGGGTTCATATGCATGTGGAATAAACACATGCATATGAACATGCAAATAAAGTCATCAATTGTGTAGAGATGTAAGAAACTTGCAGCAGAAGCCACTGAAGTGCAAACTTCTGCTATGGTGAGTTTTCTCCAGCAACAAAATTCCAGCATACACAGACCACTGATCTGAGAACATACCAGTGTATCTCATTTCCTACACATTAAAATCACTACTGTTGCACAAATTCAAGACATGCCTGAGCAAATCCCTTGACCTGAAGTACAAGTTTCCACACAGTCTTCTAGTCTCTACAATCTTCCTCATGGTCAGAGTAATTTCTACTTGTAATGTCATTTTGTTAGAGTAAGAATGATATTAATAAAATTTATAGAAGTCTTTAAAAAAGTCATGTTACAGACAAAAAAAGTCACTCAAGTGAACTTCTTAAGAGCACTTTTATACTTGAATTGCATCTTGCTTTTAAGCCTGTTGCTTAATGCAGGGTGGTGGTGTCGTGTTAATGTACATTTGATCCTAGAAATGCAAGAATGGTACACGATGCCAGATGACGAGCCTTCCTCCCTATCCTTTCAAAGGAATGCTGTTGCAAATCCATAATGCAAAACTGACTTACAGATTTACATTCACAATCCTGCCTTTTGTACGGTTCTCTAGGGTTCTTTTAACTCTTATATGAATAGGCATTAGGAAGTATTGGGGAGGGTGCTTTTTTTTTAACTCTGCGAATGTAAGAGGATTTAAACTGAAAGCAAAAATATAAGTGCTCAGACATAGACTCAGGAAATATTAGTTAAGCTGGACCAGGGGCTTAACTGGTCCTCACCCCTCACCTGTGTCTTTGAGGTGAGAGGAAAGAATCAATCCCACCACACTTTGCAATTGAAAGCTATGTCACCATGTAACACAAAATACAGTGAGAACAAGTTTGTTCAAGATGATTTGCTGAGTTATCCCCTCACCCATAATGTCATTCCTCCTTTGGTGCACTACCAGTGTGTAAATATCTCCTGTAAATCCCTAAGGCCGTGGTATTGCTGTGGTGGTGCTCACAGTGCAAAGGAATTCCCATTTCCTGGTAGGAAAAACTGCAATTTGGCATAATAAAACACTTTCATAGAACTATGCATGCTCAGTAGCTGGAGAAGACCTACCTCACATCACAGCCTTCCAGTGGTATATATAACATACAAGACTGACATACAGCTGCCAGTTTAACTTTGAACCCTGATCTGCCCTAGTGATTTAAAAATCTTTATATAGAAAGTGGCCCAAATATGTAACTACTTTCAAAAAGAAGCAACCACTGCAAAAAAAAAAAAATCATTAGAACACAGGGCTCATAACTAACTGAATGGGGAGAAGAAGATACAAGAAATTAAATGAGACAAATAAATAAATCTTAGGTAAATTCATCAAAAAATACAAAATTACAAACAATCCTAACATTCTTTCCTGATAGTGAGAAACAATTTTGTTTTGAAAGCACAAATTTTAGCCTAATAAACCTTCTCTTACCACTTAACATAAATACTAAAGATAATCATTATTTAGTTACTCCTTTTTGATTTTTTCAAATGAGAGTAAGTAAATTTCATCAGACTCTTTTCCACTCTCTCATGGAATGAAAATTTGATTTTATTAAACACAAAGATGCTTACACTTCTGCCTTTTCATGATTTTGATTCTCCTCAAAAAGACTTACCGAGTGATTTAGTTATGTACTTGATATGTTAAGCAGTTTTGGAATTCTAAGAAAATCAAGCAAAGTAGACACTGATGTAGTAAGAGAATTGTGTACAGAGAAACTCTTCAGATGCTTTCTTGGTAAATAAAGTCTGCTATTTTAATACACTTCCACTTTGGATAGCAAAGTGTCAATATTTAAGGCATCAAATGAGGTTACTTACCAATAACTGCATTTTGACATTACCCTTTGTGCCCTTGTATGATTCACTCTTAACTGTGAGAACACTCTGCAGTCTCTGTCCTTCAAAGAGGCAAAGGTTGCAAGAGATGGTCACACAGACATTCCCTCTGCCTTCAGCTGCAGCCAGGAACATCTAAGAGGAGCTGGACATCCTTTCTTCTGTAGTTTGCAATGAGATGAACTTCCTGAGCTGAATTAACAGCCTACACATCTAATTTAAGGAGATGGTCTCTGTCATATAGTGTGGTGTTTCTGACATACCTCCCTATATGCTACAAACACCTTTGGTATTTTTTCCCTGTCTTCTTTCCTTTTTTTTTACTGGGGCAGGACAGGGGGAAGGATGGGAAGGGAAAAGACCCAATCCCCAGAAAATGAAAACATCTGAAATTTTGTACAAAGATTTTGAACAAAACAAAACCCTAAGATGAGTTGGTGAAGCATCCAGGTCATTTTTGAAGTAAACCTGACTTGAAATGATCTTGCTTGGCAGTATGATCGAAAGCAGGGTAAGCACAAGTAGCTGTGGAAGACCAAGCAGTGGGGCTGGTGGCAACAACAAACTGGGCTCTGCCTGAGGAGGAGAGGATCTAACACTGACAACGATTCCCAGCTCTGAAGGAGCACAAGAGAAGAGTAACAACAGCACAGTGTGGGACTTTCCAAGGCCTCACAGATCAGGCATGTTACAACTTAATGCCCCCCACTCTTTACTTTGTTATAGTTGGTTCTGTGGGAATGACAACTTCTAACTCTCTAAGGGTCTGCATGGACTTGCAATGCCCAAAACATCAGCTGAAGAACAGGTAGGGAGTTTCTACAAAAGAGTAACAAACATAGCAGTATTTGCTTGTAGCATCCTTGTCCAGAATGACAAAACCTTGTCAGTCAGTTTTGTGCAAAGGTTTCTTATGCTTTAACCTCTGATGGCAACAGTCCTACACCTGGACTGAGGTACAAAGTCATGGTGGTCCTAAAGACACACGGAGACAGATCTCACCATAAAACCCGCACCAGACACAAGGCAATGGGAAGAGGTATTAATTTCTGATATGACTGACGAGCATGGAGGTCTCTCTTATTGGCAGAGTTCAGGTAAAATGCCAGAGAACGCAAGGATAGCAAGGATATTGCTGTAATGTCAAGAATCACATGAATCATAAGATATTACTTTGTTTTAACTAACTACTAAGAAAACAAAAAACAAAAATAAATACCCCAAAACACCAAACTCAAACAAAACAAGATCCAAGAGTTCAATAAACCATGGAACTACTGAAACAATTTTTAATAATTTCCTAGCATACAGCTGTTGCACAAGAGTCCTTCAGTGCATATTGCAATGGAAACGAACACACTGTACAGGTACTAAAGGAGGGAAGAAAACCTGTTCACATCCTCACACACTGTGGGAAGGGTTTCTTTCCATGCCCATCTGGATGATGCTGAGTGATAGTCTGATGAAATTTTGCAACTCAGGCGGATAAATTTTGACTTAAAATTACATTGTTTGAATTTTAGAAAGCTCACCAAAATTCGGCATAAGTATTCCTGCGCAGGCAGAGCAATGTCATGTCATGTCATTCCTCTGTCTCAGACCTTCAGATCATTGTTTCCATACAAACCAATTCGCTTTTCTTATTTCCTTCCTAACAATGTTCTATACAGTATTGCAATAAGGCATTCACAGTCTATTATCCTGACTTACAGCCTGAAGGTTATTGACCATGACACAATCCTGCCCTCAAAGGAAAAATATGTCAAAAGAAAAAATAAAATAAAAAAAGAATTTATAATCTTAGAAAAATATCTGTAGTTTCATTCCAGACAATTTAAGTACTGATATTGGATTATAAAAACATCGTCAAATCAAGACTTAATCACTAACAACATGACATCAAGATAAATAAGAGAGTAGGCTTGTTAAAGTTGTTTTAATTTTAAAAGACAAACAAGAAGAACAGTTCTGTTTTTATCCTATTAACAGCAATATGATAGCACTTAAAAGTCAAATATTCAAAGCACATACAATTTAAAAAGTAGATTCTAGCAAAATGTCATGTATTGATGTCAAAGTTTCACATAGGAGATTCATGTCCTGCTCACTAAACAAATGAACACCAGAATCCATTTCACTTTGGATATTCCACTACATTAAGTGTTGACACAATACCTATGTCAGCTGTTACATTTAAAACAAAAAACTAAACCCAAAGAAACAGAAACATTACAAGAAAGTTATGACAGAAAACCTACAGAGCAGCAACTGGGGCAGATGAGTTAACATGAAATTAAAGATGTTCTCAAGGTTACATTAGTAGAGACTTTTGGTGAATAAAAATATTTTTATACACTTCTGGGTTCTAAGTGCACTGCTGGGTCCATATCCAACACATATATGTCTGGTTCAGTGTTCCTGGGGGTTCTGTTGCTACCACAGAACAATGCAGAAAAATACACCCAACATACCATACACAGCAACATTTAACCACCTTAATTTTAATTTGAACACTGCTGCAGTAATATGTGATGCTCTGGCACATGAACCAAGTGGCTGACTTGGCAAGTTTTTGCCATACAAATTTCTATGATTAGACCCCTGCTGTAAATATGACACCACCAGAAAAAGTCACATCCTTACCCACAGCTTAGTGATCCCAGTAAGGCAGCCATGGCGAATTAGAGCAGAGCCTGAGCTTTGGGGCACTAGAGCAAATCAGCTGTTAATATTCTGACAAAACTAAGAAATGACATTAGAAAATTTAAAAGACTATTTTTCCCTCCCTGATGAATTAAAGCTATGGACTGCTTCCGAGGCAAACTACACAAGGCTATTTTGGCAGGCCACTCTGCAGGACTTCAGCCTTCCAACATGTCCCAACACCTGCCAGCCAGGACACCACAGTCTGCTGAGACAATCTGTATGCAATGGTCACTTCAAGGGTGTCAGCCCAGCCTTGAACACCTCCAGGACCAGGCTCCTGGTTTTTCCTTGTTCCTAATCTCCCCAGGTGGTTTATCCTCTCTGCTTTTTTCCTCTTTTTCCTTGCCTGGTATCCCATTTTAGTTTATTTGTCCTTTCCTGTTGAAAGGAGAGCATGTCTATTCTTAGAAGAGTTTTGCATCCTAAAATAAACTGCTTAACTATGTATCTATTACATTCGGATTGATGTCATATCAGCCCCTGACAACATGCTACAACAGGAATGCAGCCACAGCAAAGAACACCAGCATTTCTGCAAGCCTTGCTTTGCAAGGATTTTTAAAGTAAAATTACATACAAAAATGCAACACACTGTACCCAAACACTAAAACATAGGGTAGGGGGTTTTTGCCATTTATTCTTCTCATTACATAAATGCTGATATCATTTTTAAAGCAGTTCTCGCCTGGTATCTGATAGTAAAAGCCAGACCCTCTACCACTACACTGAAGAGGAGAAATCAGGGTAACCAGATTATACTGGGAATTCTTTTTAATCAAGCTGAATGTTAAAATTTTGCTGTCAGCAAATAAAAGTTAGAAACAGGTAGTGCAGTTTAAAGGAAAAAAATAAAAATGGGATCTAGATAATAACTGGATAATACTGGGAGCCTTTCATCTGAGTGAACCCTTTGAGTCTGGTCCAGGACAGTACTAATTGCAAGCAGCTCATTAGTTATGGCTAAAAATTTCATTCTGTTCCCAATATAGACAGACACTCATGTCAGGAAAAGGCACTTGTTGACAATAATAACAGAAGCAGCAGGGATCAAATGGACTGGGAACTTTCCCCTCATTTAGAGAAGAGCTGCTGCTCAAACTGGGCTGTAGCACACTGACTGCCCAGTGCCCTGAGCAGAACTTCTGTCTCCAAGAGAAAAGGGAAAGGTAAACTCCCTTCCCCCTGACCTCTCTTCTCAATGCACAGACAAAGAATTATACACAATTTCACCAGGCTCCACAAGGCTCTGCTGGCAAAGTGCAAGGGGCAATAGACATTCCCTGAACTGCAAGAAGTAATAGCAGTAGTTACTGCAAGAACACAACTGTCACTTCATCTGAACTATTAAAAATGCATAACTATAATAACAATAAAGATTATTAAGCACTCTCAAATATGTCCTAAACTGAGAATTGAAATATACACCACATAAAGCCCATAATCCATCTAAGTACCATGCTGCACCAAGAAGATACTCTAGTTTCAACTTTCAAATGACTTGCATCAAAATTAAAAAAAAAAAATAACAAAACATGCTAACTAAAAACTTTGAATAAACAGCTAACAAAAATTGGAAAAACAAAATCATTGGGAAGTTAGACTATTTTGCATGTGATATGACCTTTGGCCAAACGCTGAGTGCTGCCCTAAAGGCCAGAAATTAGGAGAGTCTGCCCAGTAGCAGTATTTACTGGGAACTCCTGCTCCTTGAAAAGATGAAAACCAAAGCCCAGTTAACAAATCTCCTCTCAAAAGGTATCAGTGAATTACTTGGAGATGTGGAGAAGTCACACCTGTTTTGTTTCCAGCATATATGAATTTTCCAAAGGGGAAAAAAAAGAAATCCTCCAATCAAAGCATTACCTTTTCTTAGTGCCAGGAACTATTTTTAGGTTATGCTGTCACACCACAAATTGACAGGATGCACTTGCAAAGGCCAGCCCTGCATTATGTCACTGCTTTTTAGTAAGGCTCCCAGCATTGGTCTTGCTATGTCTTTGCTTACAGAGTTAATATTTCCTTTTGAGTCAAGTTCATTAAGTTTTCTGGAAGTTTTACATTGTGCTTTTCATTTTTAGGAAGGACTCAATCTAAAAACACAAGTGTGTAAGCCAACTATGATAAAATTAGGAGGGAAAAAAATTAATATCTTACTGAAAGAAAAAACCACCTCCCAAAAGCAGCCCAGTATGGCTCCATTTCAGCAAAGTCTTGAGTTTGCTGGGGGAAATCTTTGCATTTTTCTTTGATATTAATGAAGTTCTTATGGATATTTTGGGCCACTGGCATCGACCAAAGATTGCAGGTGAAATCAGACAGGATCATTATCATCAGCTCAGTAGGACTTTTGTGTAACATGAGTTTCCTCAGAGTAAGTTATTCTAAATGTCTTCCTTGTGAAATCGTGCTTTTAAGATTGACAGCAGTAAAGAGTATTAACTAATACATTAACAAGAAATTATATTATCCATGAATAGGGTAGCATAAACTGTCACAAGCAGGGCAATACACTTAAAGAAATCCTTAGCAGTAATCCTACTGCCAAGACTAACTTATAAATTTGTTTAGAATTATCCAGAAAGAACTGCTGTCAATCAGCCTTGTAAACAACATATACATTAATGATGATGCTGGGACATGAGCAGCAAAATTACCCATTATCAAACACTTGCTGAGATGTTGGAATACTTGAAGCCTTATACAGAAATACCCTCTTGAGAATAAACAGAAGCAAGAACGGTATCAGATCTACATCAAAATGAAAATAGAAGAGACTTAGAGGCCAGTAACATAACATTGTGAGGCAGAGCCCATTACAGTATAATGATAAATACCAGTATTTTTGTTAGTCATTTCAGAACTAGACCAACTTTTTTTATTATTATTTTCTGGATCTGACACTGCAAATGCCTTTAGGTGAATCAGTTTGTACTATGATTTAAGATTACAGTTCTTTAAACATAAGTAACTAAAAATAACCAAGAAAGACATAAAATCCAGCAGACATAAAAAAAAAGTCCCAAAAGCTGCACTTTTGAAATAAATGTTCTGAATAATCTGAAGATAAAAATCACTCTAAGTCTACAAAAGTATGTCATTGACTTATTAAAGTCTTGGTACAGTACTGAGAGTACCTAAAGACAAAAAGCAGCTTTGGTGAAGTACCAAGGAAACAGGGCTTTACCTCAGAGACCTCAAGCAACTGTCTTTTGAAATAAAAGGCAAGATGGTCCTGTTCCAAAACAGAGATTGTTACATCCTGCTACCCTTTTATGTTCTCCACAGATGGTCACTGTAATAGCACAGTGCTCACTTTAAGGCTGATTAGGCACCGTGTAGCAATAAAGTAGTTACAGGTCCATAGAGTAACCCAGTGATCATTTTCCCAACTTATAACTGTAACAGTGGATCATATTTACGGAGCTGTTAAACCTGTTGTAAACAAGTCTATGTGATATATAAAACTGTAGGTGTGAAGGTTTCTCAAAGACGCCAGACTTGTTTCTAAATCATTGTTATTATTTGAAATATGTCAAAAATAGACTCAAAGGCATACCCCTGATTTCAGTGTAAGTTCAAGTGAACAGTGGTGGATGACAGGTTGCCACTCACTTGATTCCATCATCTTCCCAACCTCAAAGCAGCATGATAAACTATCAGGAGCATTAACCAACCAACCTAACAAGCATCAGCAGCTTTATCTGCCAAGATCAGGTGGAGGGGGTTTGGTTGATTATAGTTTCATCAGGGGAAAAAGAAAAAAACAACCCTACAATCATCCTCAAACATCTGAAACAAAACAATTGTGCTCAAATGTCTTCCATCTGGAGGGGTTAAGGGCTCCGTAGCAGCACCCTTCAATAAAGAATGGCATGGCAATTTTAACAAGGCATACTGTTACCAAATTCATGAGGACTACCAAAGATAGGTTTCATTCTACAGGATAAGTACATATCTCACTGTGTTGTGTATTTCTTATCCCCCACTGGTGCCAGTAAACCCACTGAAAAGAGAGACAAGTGAAATCACAGGGTTTTTGTTTCACTGTTCAACATAGTGGGGAAAAAAGTATGTTACAAATCTAAGAATTGAGAGAATGAAGTTACAATGGGAGTTAAGTGAAGTAAGTCGGGATGCATTTAACTAGTTATCTTCTTCCTTCCAGGTGATTTCAGCTGTTGCTTAGCTGTAGAACCACTGCCCCTAGCCCTGGGGTGGGAGAGGATGGGAGCTGAACTGTGACCAGGGGATGGATCTCTAGGGTGAGAACTGAGCCCTGGGGACAACTACTTATCAGCCAGGGAAAACAGAGCACTGGCTCCATAAACTCCAAATCATCAGCATGTCTCAATGCAAGCTTGCTGTGATTTAAGAGTGGTGTATAAATAAATGCAAGCGCAATTACAATTGTCATACTTTGGTATTTTCTAAACAGTAAACAGGAACAGGCAAAAGCCAGCTGATGAAGTCAGTGCTTGCATGTATCAACACAGCTTTAGATAAGAATGTTCTGAAATAAATACCACCCAAAGCCACTGCATGTGCCACTGCTTCAGTAAGGAGTTACTGCTGTGTCATAACTGTGTCAAAAAAAGAAATCACAAAAATATCGAGGCAATGTTTACAAGTTGCATGATTACTTTAAAGGTAATTATTTAGCTAGAACACATGACCCTTATTTCCCTATGAAAGGCTCTCTACTTAACTGGATTAACACGCTATTGATAGCTAAATTCCACTGCCGGAGGCTACTGTCAAGTCATCATTTCCAGAACAAACCTATAAGCTATTTTCTTTATCCTGTGTGCAACTATTACAACAAGCTCATCATGAATTTGCTCCCAAAGTGCTCTAAAAAAAAACTGCTGCAAAGAACATTCAAGAGATGCATGACACAGGATTACCTGTTCTAATGAAATTTGACTGTACATCAGTCACAGGTTGGAAGGCTAAAAACATTTTGTAGCCAACCAAGGATGTAACATCTGATTTTTCAACACTGGTGATTTTTTTTTTATAGTTGAAAGAGGATTCAATTTTGATGCTGTGAAAATCGACTATCACCTAGAACTCAACTCTCAGATGTTTTCTAGGGAAAGCAAATGCAGCTCTGCATTCTCAGCAAATATTTCTCATGAAAACCTTCGCATTTTTCTTATCAAAAGCAACTCTCATAGATATGTACACTCACTTTCTCCACCCACTTCTTAACACACATGGTACAGAGAAGATTTCATACGAAGAAGTTAGCTGGGAGAAAACAGAAGTAACCTGCTTAAAACCAAGCTTTCCTGCACAAACATGCACTCAGGGAAATGCCACTGGAAAACACACCCCATCCTGCACAGCTCACCTTTGCAGAGCCCTCCCTCACCCTCCCATTTCTGCGGGATGGCAGAACAAGGAAGAGGAATTCCTGACCCCTCTGTTTTTATGGAAACATCAAGAACCATGTCAATACAAGCATAACCCTCATTTTCTTTTAATCTCATTCCCATTGGTAGCATCTAACTACCACCAGAAAGAAACTGAAAAAGAAAGGCATAGTCTGTTCCTACTGTACTTCACATAAAGGGAATTTATTTTAAAGTTAGGTTTAGTAACAGGAACAAAAACAATAAAAAACCCCAACTGGTTCCAAACTGGGGGATTTTGAAGTCTAACTTCCTTCCTCCTCTCCCAGCAACACTCTCCGTTTCCTGATGTTGATAATTCCGGGAGGGAGACAGAGCACAGGCCTTCCTAATGAACGGCCCCAAAATATCCCTATGAAGGGTCAAAGGGGAGTAACCAAAAAGGTTAAAGTATGCAAGGAACACAATCCAACGAAAACATTTTTGCTGGGGACAGGATAGGCTGATGTGCTGGCTGCACAAAGAACTCGGAAAACAAGTTACAGTTCCCTCATTCTGTGCTGGCAAAAAGTACTACCCTACTGTACTCATCCAGGGCTGCTCGGAAAATTTCATGAGACCATCTTTCCAACACAGTTTACCCTATTTCCCTGGGCTCTTGTCTGGCTCAGCAACATCAGCAGCCAACGATCACATTTCAAAGCATTGGCCACTCATGCAATAAAACTGCCTGTTGCACCACACAGCAGCTGCCCATCAGGATCTCTTCAGACAACAAATACAAAAATCTATTTCATAAAGCAGAACTGGACTGGGGAGCTTCGCTGCAGGATTTGGCCAGGCCAGAAGTGTATGTCATTAACTTAAAAAATAAATAAGTAAAAAACAACAAAACAAAACTACCAGACACAAAAGGTCCAGCCAAAGAAGCCAATGCCAGCAGCTAGGAGAATATACTAGGAGTCACCAATATAAATGTATCTTCTTTGCTGCTTTGTCTTTGCATAGTCTCTTGCTGTCCATCACTAGCACAGACTGGATACTGAGTGGATCTTTGAACATTCAGAGCTGGTTTTATATCCTGCAGAAGGTTATTAGAGGCTCACGTGTATTTGGCAGCCTTTTGTTTCATCCAGCCTTCCACTGAATGGGTTATGTTTGATACAGGAGAAATAATGGGATTGAGCAAAGGAAGAATCCCCTTTTACAAAACAAAGTATATTGCAATGACATCGAGGTCTCCTTGAAATACATCTGTTGCTTCACAGAAAGGTGTGTCTAATAGTTATTTTTATTATTGCAATATAATTTTATTATTGTATCAAAAATGTTACCCCCAACTGTGCAAGTCACACAAATCAGTTTCAAAGCCCAACAAAGTTTTCACGTTTTTCTTAGGCAAGTCACACATAAGCCCCATAAAGACAAAAAGGCCAAGGCTAATAAAAAAACAAGAAAGAAAAAAAATCAGAAATTTAGTTTGGTTATAAATGAAAAGAACAAAAATTAAATTCTTTAAAATCCAGTTTAAATTAAGTTTGACAAATAATAAAAAAAAAAAGACTCTGTTAAACTACATCACAGATTAATACCCAGGGAAAGGAGTATTAATCCCTTTCAGCTACCGATTCTTTAGTAATGTGCAACAGTTTATTTAATGTAAAATTAAAGAAAAAAAAATGCTGTAAATAGAGTACCTTTTGTACAAGAGATTTAGGAAAAAGCTGGGGGGAAAAGATATATTTTAACTTGCAAAGAAAATATTCATGATGGCTCAGAGTCCCTTTTCAGTGACTTCCTCTGCATTCCTACCTCTTTCACACACTAAAAATTCCACGTCTCCCTGAGCCGGACAGAGCGTGGGAAGGGTCCAATTGCGTAAGATGTTCTTAAGGCAGCAAAGCTGGCTGCTTAACTGCAGATACTTAAATACTCAAAATAATTACAGAGATTAGCCAGAGCGCTGCCTACCTGTGGTGCCAAAGGAGCTGGTCAAACACACCCCCTCCGTGTGCATTTCGGGCTGAGGTGGGAGACACTGACCTTTGTGTGTTTACCAGGAGGCAGAATAGGACTTGCCACTATTCCTGGGGAGACCCACAGGCTTCCAAGTGATGGAAGAATTCCCCAACCACAGAACTAACTATGCTGTATCAACCAGGTAAACATGACTCTCCTCCAGAAGTTAGTTTACAGGCATAAAATATTCTTCCTTCAGAGTGGAATGGCAGAAACTCGAACTCCTAAGGATACCTTGCAGTACTGATAGCCCTAAAGTGGCATCTGCTCAGGCTGCTGCAGTTAAAGGACAGTGTTTAGCAGAAATATGTGAAGAATCCCACATGGCAGTATTTCAGATGTCAGGCACTGGAGTGTGTTTTAGAAAAATCTGGGCTAATTTTAATTTTTCTGATATTTATTCATAGGCTCAGACCTACAGAGATTTGGCACAAAATACTACATAGTAGTTAAAAAAAGCAAGACCTTATAAAACATTTGTTTCTTCAAGGGATGGTAAAAAAACCCAACCAAACCACACAACAGAAGAAAAATTAAATACAGCAGTGCACTGCTCTGGGGAGGTTGTCCTATAAATACAGGTACATCCAGTTATCCAGACGTGATTCTGAGCATGCACTCACTTCCCATTCCCCCATACATTTATAGATGGGGATGTCTTTTGCTTTGGGGGGTTTGTGGCTTTTTGTTTGGTTGAACTGGTTGCTGGGTGGAGACTTTTTTGTTCGGATTTGGGGGAAGCAGGGGGGGCATGGCTGTTTTGTCTCAGTTTTTTTAAATACAGTTCCCTGCCCTGTCTGCAGAGTTTTCTGTTCCTCTTACAGTGGCAGTGCCAGTCATAAGAAGCCAGCATTGAGCAATGAGCTGGAGAGAGAACACAGATGCTTAGTCAACATCAGGAAATTATTTCCATTTTAGAAGTCAGGAAGCTTTTGACGCATTACTCCACAAGTCTTTGTGCCACATTCTGCTGAAGAAGACAATCTACTGTCATGCCACACAAATGTAAACAAGGGTATCAACAACCCCTGGACTTAATTATACTTTATTGCTGCTGGTTTTTTCAGATTTGCACTGCTACTCTTCCCAGATGAGAATGGACAACCCTAGATCACTGCTTTGTTTTCTATAGCATGCAAAGGCAACAAGTCACTAGAAAGTTACACGTTTAAGAAACACAGAGAAATTTCAAAGATTTACCTGTAACAATTCTCTAATGAAAAAGTCAAAGAAAACATTTCAAGTATCTTTAAGATGAAGTAGAAGGACACTGTCTTGTACAGAATAAAACTTAAGCTACATCACTGAACATGAATCCACACAGGTGACTGCCATTAAACCACAGAATACTTGTACTTTTTGATTTGCTAATACACACTAGCCTGTGTACTGCCTTTCATTTTTGCTTTCACCTCAAACCCTGTAAGTCACTTGATTGACAAAATACTACATTTGTCTAACAAAAGTTCTCTCTTAAGGCGCAGCCACAGCAAAAAAGCTAAGAAAAGGGCAAAGACGTCTGAAAATATCTTCCTACACTTCTGAAGCAAAGCTAAAATCAAAGCACAACAGCAAGGGGAAACCAGTTGCTGCATCCAATTCTATACATGCTTAAGATAAGCGATGCAATTCATGGCCAACAGAGACTGAGGGCATGGCTCCTGTGTAATCAGGGAAGCAACCAGGGGCCCAGCCCCACACCAGCCAACCACTCCATTGTGATGGTTCCTGGTTCCTTCTCTAGGAGAACGAGCTGTTCCCTGGTACTCTTTTGAGCATGTCACTGGCAGACTGCACTGCTTGTGTCCTAAACCACAGGAACACTCCCCCTTCCCAGCAGGAACATTGCGCTCCTTCACAGGACTCATCCCTGTGTGGGCTCAACACACCTGTCCTGAGCATCAGCCTGGCACCCACCACCAGAAACACCTGGAAACCCAAAACAAGGACCATGGCCAAACTAGGAAATTGCAGGTCTCCTGTGCTGGGAGGGGAAACAGCACTAATTACAAAGTAATTAGCTTCTACTAGAAATTTAATTGTGTCATTAAAGGAGAGGAAAAGGCTGAGGCTACTGTTCTGCATTTGATACTCCTAATTCATATAATGCCATCTTCTTCAAAATGGTTAAATGGATACAGAGTCTGTATCTTGGGGGGTATGATCTATATACACTGGTTAACACAATGCTTGAGTGGGTATTACACTGGCACTATTTCACACAAGTCTGCCAGAGACAGTGCTCTCATGTAAGCTCAATCCTCTGTGCACACAGAATGAAAATGCTGAAGTACCAAAAAATAGCTGCAGAACAGAGAACAGCATACAGGCATGACCTCTGTCCAATTTAGGAAATTAAGTATCAGGCTAAATTTAGGGTTTTCTCTGTTAATTTTATATCAGATTCCTCTACATTAGAAACAGGGTGGGGCAGGGGGAGTCATTTGACAATATTTGTATATGGGCTAATAACGATGCCACAGATAAAAATATAAAGAAACAAAGGTTTCGTCACATATTCAGATGCTTAATAATTAGAACCAACAAAACCTCAGAAGAACCAGAGACTAGGTGAAACAAAACTAGTGCTAATTTGGTTTAGGAAATCCTGAAGTTATTCTTTCAGGAAGGCAACTAACTGCACGGCTACAAACTGACTATTCCAAATGGCCCATGGCACCACTCCATGAGCAACCACCCCTGTGGGACAGTCATTCAGAGGGCAGGGTGGAGTATTCACACACTAGACACATGCTAATTCCTAACTATCCTTCTAAGGAATACCCTGCAGGGCTGCAGGTTTCCCCTTGTTAAATATCTGTCAGTTGCCCTGCTTTTTTGATAAGTTTTTAGCAGTGAAACAACTGCCGTTTATATTAAACACTACATTCAGTGGGAAAATTGCATAGAACAAGACAATTCTAGGGATGGTACTAGGTATTGGCCATGAAAAAACAGTCACTGCCAACTCAATGAGAGAAGACTCACACAGCTGATCTGCTGGTAAGGCCAAGAGACCAGTAAAGAAACAGCAAGAAATAAACTTCAGCATCAGTTAGGCAGGACTGTTTTTAGTGCCTCTCTCTACAGACAGACATCAGCTTTAACTCCAGAGCCTTCCCAGCTACTCCACATGTACAGGAAAGCTTTCCATTTTAGAATACTTTCTTACTGGAAACTGTTGAAATAATTCAAGGCTATATGAAAACCAAAGCACAGTCAGAAGCCATACTGTAATCTACAAATTATATCTTCTTGTTCTACTTTCCAGGGCTGTTGTTACCAAAAATGGCCTTCAGCTCAAATGTTCAGATCTGGCTGCATCTCCACACAATGCTGTGTCCAGCAGGATGTTAGAGCATGTCCAGAGAAGGGCAGCAAAGCTGGTGAAGGGTCTGGAATATAAATTTTATGAGGAGGAGCTGAGGGAGCTGGGAGTGTTTAGCCTGGAGAAAAAGAAGTCTGGGGAGACCTGACCTCTCCAACCACCCGAAAAGAGGTTGTGGTAAGGTGGGGTGTCAGACACTTCTTCCGTGCAACAAGCAAGAGAGCAGGGGGAAACAGCCTCAAGCTGCACCAAGGAAGGCTGAGGTTGGATATAGGAAAAATTTCTTCACTGAAAGAGTGATTAAGCATTAACAGGCTGCTCAGGGAAGTGGTGGAGTCACCTAGAAAACAAGTACATGTGGTACTTCTGATATGGTTTAGTTGGCATGGTGGTGTTTGGTCAAAGGTTGGACTTGAGATCTTGGAGATCTTTTCCAACCTTAATGAATCTGTGATGGGAATAGCAAGTACATCAGCGCACAGACATCATCCCACATCATCCTTATGCTACTGCCAGAGACAGAGGAACAGCTGGAGGTATCTCCATCCCTGCTGTCACCCACCCGTGGCAGCCAACACAGAATTCATTCATCAGGTAGTTCTCTAAAGAAGCCTCTGGATATACCCTAAACAGAGCCCATGGACTATAGACGCCTTAGTGAACTCAAAAAATTGGCCACACAGAAGACACAGATGTTCAAATGCAGCTCAGAAACCATTCTTATAGTGAGGAGGGACAGGTGTGTGGAAGTGCTGAAGAAAACTTCAAAGTATTAAAAACACCCTTGAAATACTCATAGGCAAACAGCATACTTTCTATAAAGAAATACAAACTAGATCTTGACTGGATGGCAAGAAGTGACAGAGAGAAAAATCAAGAGCTCAAAAATTTAAACATTACTGGGGTTCAAAAAAAAGGCACTGGGAACAACATCTAGTGCTATTAGGGTGAACATCACTTTTGCCATCAGATCTTTTTGGTAACCATCAAGTGCTGTTACTGATTTGTGACCTACAGAATGCCCTAACAAGTTTTTCAGTTGATAAAACAATAGTAATATGAAATTAAAAAACTCAATATAGTGCTGCATTTATATAAAAGCCTTGTACATAAGCGATGCCTGCAGTTTTTCAAAGAAGGCATATGTTCTAAAGGTACCAGAGAATTAAGTTTTATTGAAAGAAAATAATAAAAATAATGAAAAAAAACCCAAACTGTTCCAATTCAATTCCTAAAATCAGCTGTGGGCAAGTAAAATACATTTTAAATTCACATTAATTTTAAATCTTCAACATTAAAAAAACAGGTTGCACACTACACTTTGAAACAATGAAGCACACGCTTGTAAAAGATTCAATCACGAAGTATTTGCTGTTTTAAATATTTTGAACACTTTGAAAGATTTACTCTAGGGGTGAGATCCTATCATTCCCAAAAAACATCCAAGAGAAGGCCTTCAAAATACTGACGAAAATTCAACAATGCAACTCTGACTGCAGGAAACCATGTAAAGACATATTTGCTGCGCTGTCTCGGGACAATAAAAATATCCTTATATACATATAAGGTATTTATAAAAGGGGAAATGTTCTTAAGGTAACATCATAGTCTCAAAATGCAACTTCTTGAAAATCTTATCTGTGAAATGCTTTTGGCTTGCTTCTCCCAGGCCCCTAATCCCATCTCACTTGTTAGAAGCTATTTTATTAACAGTCCAAAGAAAAAATCCCTCCAAAACATTTGCTAACACAGCAGGATCAAGGACCTTCAAATAAACAGTACAAAATTTATTAGTCCAGGCATTTCAGGCAACTTAATTTCATATAAAGTTTAATTTTATTTAATTACATCCCAAATACTTGTTTTTATGCCAGACACTTCTACCACTTTCCAACTCGTTCTTGAATTCACAAAAGGACTTTCTCTTGTCAATGTTTTGTTTTTTAACTCCATAGCATTTTCTTGCTGGTTTTGGTCTGAATCCACATGAGCGTTAAAGGTTTTAGATGTTCTCACATTATCAACCTGCTTGATTTTCAGATCAACTGAGATCTGTGGCACATCTTTTCCCATTCACAGGCTGCATCAGCAGCTTGGCCAACCTTTGTGTACTCAGCCACACAAAAGACTTTCCCCCACGTCTGCTTCACCCTCTTCACTCCTGTTGGATGCCGTGGGCTGACCCAGAAGGCAGCCTTCACCCAAAAACACTTCTGCAAAGACGAGGATGTCAGCTGGAAGAGACAGGGGCTGAGGCACAGGCTTCGCCTTCAGTCATGCTGATTTAGATCTACCTGCTCTCACAACAGAAATGCACTGTCGTATTTGCCAAAGAGGCCCAGGGGGAGCAATTAGGCAGAATATTTGCAAATACAGCACTGCAGCTAATGCTGATATTTACTGCGACTGAGATATCTGATACATCCACACTCACGTACACGCAGATGTACGATGAACAGATCTTGGTGACATAAATACCAGTGTGGGGAAAAAAAAAAGGATCACATTTCAGTAGATCTATTTTAATGTGTGAAAAATAAAAGCTGCTTCCCAAAACCTCAGCCATGACAAACAGGTCTATCATTCAACCTCAGAAAAAGGCACTACAGCAAGAGCCAAAAGCTCTTTTGCATTCAAAATTATGAAAGAATTTCCCTTCTGCTCTGAAGCAATGCAAAGACCAAGAGAACCTTCATCTGAACTCTGATTTAAGTTGTTGCTGCAGCCACCATGGTTAATTGGAAATCTCGGCTGACATTACTAGAATCTCCTTCGAATGCTTCATGTGTTACCCCAGCTTATGTTATTCAGAAAAATCTCTAGCTCAGAAAAACAACCAGCTTGAAGGCTGGATGACATTTCATCCACTCCAATCCCCACAGTTCTCTGGATCTTCAGAGAGGATTTAAAAAAAAAATAAATTTGAAAAATTAGAGTAAATTTGCCATTCTCTACTACAGAGAATAATAAAAAAAAATCCCAAAAATAACAAAACCAAAAAAACCCACACCACTACCAAAAAAATCTACTCTTATTTTCTGCTTCTATGAACAGGGAATAATAAGGAATTAGAGATCATATTATGTTGACTAGAAAATAATGAGAAAATTGAAAATACATTTGTTATCAAATAGCTACATAAACATGAAGTTGTGATAAGCTAAGATTGCCACTCCTGGATGATACTCATAATGGTTTTGATGAGGTCCCAGTAATCATGAACTAGAAGTTTAAAATGGGAATTCAATAAAAAAAGTTAATGAACAGTATGCAAAAAGTGCAAAGTCTTGCCAAATCAATAAAGCAATTTGTCAGCAGACACAAGCCACAAAATCTTATCTCCACATTAAGTTCCGTTTGCTCAGATAAGGAATTAAACCAGCAGTCACAGCTCTGGAACTTTAAAGGGGGGAGGGGGGGAACCTTCCTAAGTGTCCCAATTCACTGGTAATAGCAATTCCTTACATTATCAGGACTTTCTTATATATCCCACTGACAGTAACCATGCTCACAGCAGAGCAGCTGACTTTGAACATGCTGACCTTGAGCAAGCAAACGACCTTAGCAGCATGTACTTCTGGCTTATTTCATTGCAACAGCGAAACAGCCGCACCATCTATAGAAGTCCAGAGTCTCTGGCCACCACCCCTGACTATTTTAAGATATCCCAATACACTTCAGTGATGCACGGTTCAAAGTGATAGAATAACATCTGCTAGCATGTTGAAGTGCGAGTTGTTTACAGAGGCATTTTTAGCTTGTTCTCATACTAGGCCTCACTAACTGACAGAAAAATCAATTTATTAATAGAGCTTTGCTTCTCATTTAAATACCTAAGCCCCAAAATTTAACAAATATTGAGCAAGAATTTTTGGCATTGTGAAAGGAGAAAAAACAAGACATCCCACTCTAGATAAAGCTTATTTAGAAACTTCAAGTATGTGACAGTAATGAGTGGACTTGAAAAGGCACTTGCTTCTCAAGATGTCAGTTTTGCACAACTCGTCCCCTTGGTCATCACTATAAAGAAAATCTGTAGTAAGTTAGGTGTTTGTTTATATACAGGATTTTAACTTCTATTTTAAAGATACACAAGTTGTATGTTGAGCTGATGGTAGAAGATAATCATCAAGCTACTGGGACACAACGGTTGTGTTACTGAGTCATAATAACCCATCCTGCTGACAACCTTAACCTACAAAGAGAAAACATTTCATTTTAAAAAACCACTCTAGGGAGTCACTGTCAGTTTGTGTTCTCTGGAGTCCCTGGAGTGACAAGGACTACGTCTAACCAAGTTACAAAGGCCACTGAGAAAACAAGCCTCTCTGGGAATTTATGGCCATGAGAAACTTTTTTCTGATTTTGAAGGAACGTGTGTAAGAAATCAAATAAACCACATAAGTTTGAGGGGGACAAAACCAGCATAAGCTGTGGTTGGTTTATTCTGAAGCTGAAAAAGCAATAAATAAAAAGCTGTTCTAGTCCAATAGTCTCAGAGCACACACTGCTCTCCTTGCTGGAGCCCAGATCACGGGCAGTAATTAAGCCACACAATTTCACTATTTTATTGTTTTTCCAAAACCCTTTAAAACAGGAGAGACCATATCAGATCAAGCCACTCTTTGAGCCGCAGCAGAACTGACTGGGCAAGTGAAAACAGTGGCAGGACCACAGGACACAGTGACTGTCCTCTCTGATCCTCCATGGGAGAGGAGGGTAAAAGAAGGAGAGGGGGAAAAGCCTGCTCTCATCCACCAGGAATACATCCAACAGCAATTTTTCCATCTCTCTAAGCTCCATTGCAACACTATTGACATTTGGCATTTTGTCTGGAACAACTCTGTTGATTAGCAACTATCCTTAGTTGGAAGGCTGGAGGGAGAACATCACTGTCTGACTGAGGAATGAGTTGACTCCACTGAGAGCATCTCCTCACATCACTTGCTTTTCCTTACGAGTGCACTGCTGAATACCTGGGATCATATTTTACTGCTGTCACCACTGGAGCAGAAAAACATTTCTGAGCCACACACGTCTCTTAATAACCAGACACCTTCCATTCTGCCAGCACTGAAGTTGTCCATCAGCCTACAGCAGGTTCAGCTGGTGCCCCATTTAATATGGAGATCAATTATATTGCTTCCCGCTCATTTCATTTTCCTGATGAATTTGACTATGCTAAACAGCAGCTTGCATCCAGACCATCCACTAGGTTCCCCACCAAAGGGAACATCCTTTCATCAGCAAACTGCTTGTTCTAGAAACATATTTTCAGTAAAGTTTCCAGCTGTGCTCCAGCAGCAGCATAATCTGGCACACCATGAGGATGACAATGTTTTCTTTGGACACAGGAGTTGAAATAACCATCGAGGCAACCAGACAAGCCACTGTTCAACTCCCTCTGGAGGTTGTGCACCAAGAGTATGAAATGAAGCAACACACTCACTCTTACAGCTGCAATGGCTGCTGTTAAATCCATGATATGAGAAGGATTTGATGAATGATGACTTTTGGAAGGTTTACTGAACTCTCATTTTCAAAATCATCTTAGGAGGACAACTCAAATTAAATCAACATGAAGGTGATTCTCCTTGGGGGAAAAAAGTGAAGCAATAACTCCCTAAAGAGTTACCTCTGAACACAACACACACTTCCCAGAACAACAGAAAGGAAGGTAACTTGGCTTCCTGAAGCAGATGGGCAGGACTACCTTGACTATTTCACATCACTCGACTCTCCTGGGAGGGCACTGCTCATTGGAGCCTGCTGTTTTGAAGCCCCTCTTCTCACACATGCTTCCCTAAAAGCATCTCATCTCAGGAGAGAGGCAAAACAAAGGCAAATGACTTCCAGGGGGAAACACCATGCCCTGGGAAAACTTTCTGCCTCATCAGATGAGCACAAAAGACCAGATTTAGAAATAAATGTTTTGAATCCTCTACTCCACAGCCTCACTGTGTGATAAGGGGAGGAAAAAAGCTTTCCATTTGGGATGCAACACTCCGTTTTTCATTATTTGGGGCACATACCATGCCCATAAATGACAAAAGCTGGATCACCTACACTGTATGTAAGGACACTTTCTTTTGAAAATATACACACTGAGTAGTTATTTACCTCCTCAGATCACTCATAAAAGGTCAACAGTCTTAACGTGTGAGGCCAGCAGCAAAGGAAAGGCTTCAAATACCACATCTCTCTAGTCCACAGCTATTAAAATCCAGGCCAGCATAAAAACAGCATGTAAGCACAGACACCGTTTAGGGCAAGAATACCGGGAATTACATTTCTTCTTTAAAACAAATAAAAAAATAATCATATGTGGCTTCAGATGTTGTTTGTGGTTAGTATTTATTCATATCCATACTCTACAATTTCTAGCAATATAACAGCCAGGAGTTTCCAAAAGGCAATGAAAGGTCAAAATCTATTTTTCATACTTGTTTTAACCCTTTTCTTATTTTCTCTTTGCTTGACATAGTTAGAAACAGGAAGACATGAAGTCCTTATCCAGTTTGTCTCCATTTTTCTGCTTGTTCATACCCTCTTAAAATTTAATTAGTCTCACTTTTTTAGGACCTCTCTACATACAAAAGTACTGTAATACTTTCAATAGTCATCATTATGTCACCTCTCCTTCTGCTACAGGCTAAGGTAAGTGAGCCCATTATCCATTCACCTGGCTGTACTATGTTCCCTGCCTTAAGTCTTAATCCTCTTATTACTTATTTTTCCAACTCATTACTCACTTCCTCTTAAGGATGCAAAATAGCAGCACTAGCATTCAAGATAAACACCATAACATTGGAGTTTGTGGCATTCTCCATTCTCACAATCATGAGCTCACTATGGTCCTGAGAGCCAGAAAAAGAAGCAGTGATAAGACTGGGAGGGGGGGAACCCAACAACAAAAATAACAATGAACAACCTTTTCTCTTTATTTTGTTCTTCAAAACTTCCCTGGGCCACTCTGCCAGATGTGAGGTGAGTGGAACCAGGCACAGGGATGGAGTTATCATCATCCCTGGAGCAGAATGACACCAGCAACTCAAGGTTGAGAAGCAATCCCCCATGCTGCAGCCCTTCTCCCCCTCACTCCATCCTTTTCTAGAACCTCAGACCCTAAAACAGTCATTTTAAAACAAAGTATTTCCTCTTAGTAACTTTCTTCAAATTCTTGGGCCTGGCTGAGTGCTTTTACACACCAGAAAAGGCCAGGTTCACATCACATTTGCTTAGGAAATATCAATATAGATGTCAAAACCAGCCCATTCTTGAAGCAAACCTCAGGCACTGTCATCTCTCACCAGGCAAGGATTCCCACTGGGAGAGTCACGAGTAAACTCATGCCAATACACATCCAGCTTAGCACAGAAACCATTTTCAAACACTGTACACAAGAATAAAATGTGATCACACGAACAAAAAGAGGTGCTGTAAGGAACTAGCAGTTTTTTTAAAAAACAATTCCAATTTGAACTCTAGTTGGATTTATTTAGCCTGAAGTTTTAAATAAAAATCTACTTAAACAACTAGTTTCTTGTTTAATAACTGAAACACATAGCACCACTGAACTTAAGGGACAAAAAGAAAAAAGGGGAAAAGAAAAAAAAAAAAGAGATATTTCAATAGCAGTCCCAACTGCTGCTTGATTTTTAAAAGGGTTTGTTTGAACATATCATAGTCAAACAAGGCAAACCTGCACTATCACTCCCAGCCTTTTCCAATACAAAAAGCATTTAAGTACAGTTCTATTTTACAAAGTAGCTCCTTATTTTATTGACAAAAAGCACAGTCTCTTGCAAAATAAATTCCATCTCAATACAGTGTATTCTCTGAAGGCCCTTCTCATTCTTCTTTAAGGGTTTTCTCTTCAAATTTCCCTGGCATAATCTATTTTGAGACCTTTTGAATCAAATCCCTATTTTCTGATATTATTTACACTAGTCAGGTGCTTCCAAAGAAATAAAGAGAAATGCTGAGAAACTACTGGCAGAGAGCTATGCATCCACAATGAAATCCAGCATGCTAAAAACCTTTTCAGGAGTAAACCTTTTGCTGAAAATAATCTTTTTTTTCCCCAAAAATTATCTCAACCACAATTTATATATAAATATAAACACTGAAACCATTCAAGTAGATGGACCCGAATATTTTTTGTATGTCCTTTTTATTTTCAAAAATGACTGACCTAAATGCTCCTTTATAGGAAGATTATAAAACTATACAAGACAAAGAATATGATCCTTTACTGAACAGCCTGAATATTTACAAAGCTGAACTTATCTAGAACCTTGCAGAATTCATGCCATCTTTTCAAGTCTGGCCCATTTTCATCCTGAGGGGCCCCAAACCACCATGCCTGATATGGTGTACAGCTATGGCACCAAAATAAACTCTCAAGTGACTTCATTTCTTATTCCTTCTCGTGCACATTTTTGTGTGACATGGGCAAGCATCAATCCGTATCGTTTCCTAATTTAGTTTTCTGCTGATGAACTCCGTGTCATTTTTAGACCCTTTGCTGCCATTTGCAATTAAGTAATAGAGAATGCAGGTGATGAATTAGAATATTTTATGTGAGTACTGTACATGAAGTGTTCTTGTTTACAAGTTACAGTCGAAAAATAGATTCTTCTGGTAGGAACTCCAGTCCCTAATTTCACCAAGCCTGGAATTGTACTGCATAGGTTTTCCTTTCCAGAATGAATAGCTATGAAATATTTAAAATTTTCTTCAGAGTACTCATTATGTGAGCTCACTAGCTTTTCACTGAATTGGCAGACAGGCAATACACAGGGCATGCTATTGCCAATGATGCAAAGCAGAATTGAAAAGGTCTTCAATCAAGACAAGTTCAGCTTATGAGGAAAACAAAAGGACTAAATATTGGTAATTTTTAAATGTCACACAGATTGGATAATTATATGAAGAAAGTTTTGCAAAACAAACAAACAAGATATCAACTAACATTCATCCATTTTGAGGCAAATGTAGGATGCAACCATGCACCAAAATCACTTTAAATGCCCGCCTTGTATCACCTTAAACATTTCAGTATCCTGTCACTCACTAACTTCAGAAGTTCACTGAAGTTCACAGCTGCTAAAGGCACTCTGTCACAATGGAGTTTCTAAGAACTCAGGAAAATATTTACAAGTGCTGGAGAAAAACAGAGGCTTTTACATAATCTTTGGCAACAGGATATAGAAGTATGGAACTTATACTACTCTGTCCAGCTGCTTACAGGAAAAACCCCATCATGTTAGGAAAGCAGGAAAGGCATCCTAAATAAGCAAGCAAAAGATAATTTTTTTCTCTTTTCCTTTTTAAAAGTCTCATCAGCAGTCTCAAAACAACAGCAAGTGATGACTTCAGAGTGCAACACAAAACATACTTGCAGAAAAAAAAAATCAACACTGTAAAAACATTCAAAGCAACTATTCACATTCAAAATGGCAAACAGCCACTTAATCTTTGTACAGTCTACGTTCTTAGATGATTCTTATTAGTTCCCTGAAATAGTAGTTACTTAAGCCATTAACTTTAATAAATGCTAAAACCTTGTTCCACTGAAAGTTAAAAAAAAGTAAAATAAGAGACACCTACCTGTAATACCGAGATTGTAAATAAGTGGAACAAATAGTCTTTGATACATGGCTGGCAGACCCAAAGTCTATTACTTTGACCCGGTAAGGCTGCCTAACAGGATCCACCAACATAATGTTCTCTGGTTTGAGGTCAGCATGGATTAAACCTAGACTTTTTAGTTTTTTCAGTGCAGTGGCCACCTGTTGCAGAATAGGCCGTATTACTTTCAGTTGCAGGGGACTGAATTTGTTTTGTTTCAGGAAGTCGTATAAATTCTGCTCCAACATCTCAAAAACCAGACAAGTATGGTTACGATGCTGAAAGCACTCATAGGCTCTCACAAAGTTAAATTCATCGGCATTCTCAGTGCTTAGTCTCGCTAAGATGCTCACTTCTATTTGTCCTTGGCGTGCATACGAAGGATGATTCTTCAAGATTTTGATTGCCACAATCTCATTTGTCCCCCTTTTCCAGCACTTCACCACTTGCCCAAAGGTCCCTCGCCCAAGGAAATCCAGAACCTCGTACGTGTTTTTCACGGAGCACAAAACCTCATGCTGTACTAACTGGTAATCTCCATCTCCGCTTGTACCACTCGGTTTCGCAGTCGCGGCCGTCGCCACGACCGTCACCGGGTTCCCTACGTTGGTTTGCAGCATCGCAGGCAGGATGGACAGCTCGTCGACAATCTGCATCGTGCTGTTCTGGTTATCCAGCTCTTCACTCTTACGCTTCAATCCACATCGCTGGGCCCCTTCCAGGATATCTGACCGGCTCCCTTGGGTCCCAGTCCGAGGTGCCTCTAACTGAGGTTGCTGCACCCACGCTGCCAACGCTTTTGTAGCACCTGCGGTATTTTTTAAAGCAACAGCATTTGACTGCAACCAAAAGTTCTGTCCTCGAGGTCTATCAAAGGGGTTTTTAGTCTGAAAGAAAGTACTAACCCTGTGGGGAGAAATTCCAAAGTTTTTACCATTCACATAGATTTGTGGGTAGGTTCTTTCGTGGTACACGCAACTGCTTGGTTCTAGTTTGAGTTTCTTCACACTACAAAAGGCACTTGACTGGGTTTGATAAACATATGGTGGATAGACCAAGACTTGTGAGGCCATACCTATGGAGGGAAAGAAAAAGAAAGAACAAGTGAAAATTATGCACATTGCCAAGTTTTCCAGCAGCTTCTGCTAAAAAAAGCAGGACACGAGTATATTCTCCAAAGAAGCTGGTCTGATGTTGTTCCATATTTAGTGTTTTATGGCTGACACAAGGCTCTCGTGGCTTACCAGTGCACACACTCCAGCACACAAGGACTTTGGCAGCAGCAGGTTACTGTAGCTGAGTGCATGGGGCAGGACTGTGACAGTCTGCAGCAGGTCACTACGTGTAATTTTTCAAGTGCAGGACCTACCTTTGAGCTATTAAAAACTCAGCCTTTATTTAAAACCTCCCACCATTTCTACATACAAAAGTACCACAGTGTTCAGTAACACAACTGAAAAACCCATTCAAATACTTATCTATGGTGACATAAAACAACCCAGAAGTTCTTAATTGTGAGACAATGCTATGTGTTACACAAGGTATCCAACCTACTCACTGGAAGCACCACCAGGCTTCAGAGAACAGGCAGACAAATGACACAACTGTCAAACCTTGAAGAATTTCACTGGGATGAAAGTGAAAGTGATCAAGCCATGTGATGGGGCCCAAAATAACTTCAGGGCATGTGTATGTACACATAAACAGACACGACTTTCCAGTAAATTACGATGTACAGTAATCTAATCCATTCACAAAAGGCAGGTGCTTTTCCCAAGTTATATTGCACAAGTTTCCACATCAGTGGCACAGTCATTGGGGGTAAAAGCACCAAGTTTACTTTCCAGGTGTCCTTGCACTGACCCTGCTGTCCCCTTACAGACCTTTCTAGCATATAATGCTAAACACTATGAAAAAGACCCTGGATGGACGTTAGCGTAAATGACTCCAAGGTTTCAGGGAAGTTAAGGCTTATACCAGTCTGATCAGCTCCCAGAGACAAATTCAATACCAATAATACCTTAATTAAATCACTTAATCATACCAAGCACATGAAAATTCTGGTAATAGGGATTTAAATTGCAGATGAGCAACATAAAACTTGAGCCAGACGTTGCAATGACTCCGATCAAATGAAAACTAACCAAACTCACAGCATAATTATTCTGAAGTTGTGATTTGATTCATGCAAATTAACATTTAGATATCTTAACAGCAATTAAAATAATCATACCAGCACCTCAGTTTAGCATCCTCTAATGGGTTTTGTCCCAGCTGTAGAAGAAAACTTCAAAGCCCTAGCTCCCCAAAGCTATTTGCCCAGAGCCAGATGATGGAGAAGGCTGGAGACAGACAACAGCTGGGCTCCCTCACCACCAAACATGACAGCACTGCCACTGCCTCCTGCTCCACACTAAGGATTTAAAACTATTAACCTCAAAACACAGGTAAAAATCTCTCAGCTTTCTGAATTCTCTCCTAAATAACATATCCCATTACAAGCTACTTAGTGCACAGCATAAGCATATTATTGACTGGGGGACTTGCCCACTTTTCTATAATAATTATATTTAAATCAATCACTTATTCTATTTTGGATAGCACATTACATAGCTATCCAAAAATCAGCCCTCACTGACTGCCCCAGAGTACACATATGCCCAAATCTCCTTGGAGCTTCCAGTGGCACCTGCACAGTTCCAGCCAAAACAAACCTTCTGTCAGCAGCCTACCATTTCTCCAGTTCTTCTGGGATGACTCAAATACCACATTTGCCACATCTACTCCAAAGACACCAAATCATGAAAATAACGTTTAGGTTTCTTTTCTTAAAACTTTTCTAAGGTTCCTGCTAAAAATACTCTGCTTGCTTTTTCACCAGAATCCCCACTTACTCTTTGACATGCATGTGCATGGGAGAAGTAAAATATTCAACCTCAAAAAACTTCCACACTTCAAAAGCAAAGAAACTGTCCCTCTTCTCAAGGACACTCTGGAGTGTTATCCCACAGTTTGCTGACAGAAGGGATCAGACACCAACATTACCTTCATGACTCAGAGACAAATCTAAATGCTGAGCTGGCCCAGAGGCACAGCCACACCACGAAGCCCTCAGGCAGGAACAGGTCCAGTGCACTTCCCACCAGGAAGGAGCCAGGATGGCTGGCCCATCTCTCAGGAGAGAGCCTGGCTAAGATGCAGCAACCTCAGCAGGTCCATATGCCCTGGATCTGCCACAACCAAACAGCAAACATCGTGCTCCATTTCACTTCTGGAGAAGGTTCTTGCCATGCAAGCACGTCACTAAAGCTGAGGGCATTAAATGATGATGGTTACTTTGAAAAAGAAGCAACAAACCTACGCTGCAGTTAAAGATGTTTTCAGGACACAGGACAACAGCCAAATGGGGAGAATGGGTGGAAGACAGTCCTCCAGCAAAGCAAGAGGACAATTAAAATTCTCACCTGAGCCTATTGGGACTACCGGTGTTCAAAAACATGTAAGTTTGAACAGCACAGTTCATGTTCTGGAAACAGGTCTGGAAACACACAGTCCCAGCTTTAACATTAATTTCAGTTGAACAAGAAAAACCAGGCCATCTATCATCTTTTGGAGTTTGTGTGTTTCTTACAGATCTAACTACATGACCCTGAACTCCAACCACAGTAACATCTCTGTTCTCAGATAAGAAGTGTTTACTGAGTTATTACAAGAACATTTTCAGCAACTCAAAAAAAAAATAATTAAGCACTAAATAGAAGAGATAACACACCCTGGAAGAACAATCTTTGATACATTAATGAACTGATTCAGATTAAACTAAAAAAAGGTGAAATTTTACTCCAGAAAAATGAAACTCAGATTTTTTTTAGAAGCATCTAATTTCTTACCTTTCCCTAAATACTGCTTCGTTACCTCCATTATTTTGCTTGTATTTTGTTAAACATATACTTCAAAATGCCAATCTCATTTAACAAGACACGGTATCTTCGCATAACCAAGGAATGAAGAGTTTCTGTGAAACAGGCACATAAAATCCTGCATAATCCTATACCTGACACTGCTTGAGGACCTCTGCCATGCACTCACATTATACATTAACATATATGCAATGAAATCCATCAGAACAGCATGTAACTATCCAATACAATCAGCTTTCTGGAGGCCTCTGTTTTGAGAAGCTAAGTTTATAAATAGAATTGATTTCCCCCCACCCAGTGGAAAACAAAGCCCCACAGTCAGCATTGCTGCACAACAAACCTTGAAGAGAAAGGGAAAATACCACAACATCCTCTACTATAAAAGCACTGCCATAGTGTGGGGTCTTTTTTGCTGGGTTGGGGTTATGGGGTTTTTTGGGGTTGAGGTCGGTCTGGTTTTTTTGGTTCAGTTTTTTTCCAGTGTTGGTTGTTTGTGGGGATTGGGAGCTTTTTTATATTTATTTTGTTCACTATTTTGGGGATGCAGGTTACAGTGCAATCCTATGGATAGCTACACTGGAAAGAATAGAGTTACCATGTTGGAGGGGCTTTCTGTTGCCTTTTATTCCTTTTTTAAACCAGGTCTTGTAGCAGAAGAAAACAATACACAGCATATTTCCACTTATCAGAGAGTGGATCTTTCTTCCCCTCCTTGTCACAGAACATTTCACTGAGTTTATACATCTTTCTGTGTACTTACAGAGACTATTCCTGCTTCCTCATACACACTGAAGCTTGTCAGACCACATCTGTGTTCACAAGTTCAGCACCAGAATAAGAGAGGGACGCATAGAACAAAGCAGCCAGTGCTAAAGTAAAGGAAAATCTCCTTCTGTGCTCATTTCAGGGAGGTTACTTGAGCCTGAACACTCATGAGCAGCTGGTGTACATCTTCCAGTTAAATTTAATTTAACATAAAAACAAAACACATGCACTAGAAGATCCCTTCAGGATGCTAATCAAAGCAGAGTAAAAAAACCATCAGAAGACAGACTGAAAAGTGCAGTCCTCCAGGCAGCCTCTGGTTACTTGAGTAGCTTCAGGCTTGTCTTTCAGTTTTAGTCTCAGAGAAGTCCGTTCCCCTACACACACTTTTAAAAGCCCTCTTCTCCTACCACAAGCACAAGGAGACCCTCATAACTTCACTCCAGCACAGTGACAGCTCTGGACAGTGCCACACACAAGCTGAAGCTGAGTCTGGAGTTCTCCAGTTTGTGTTCCCCCATACTGCATCTCACCTCCCGTGCCAGACACTGCTAGGGAATACTGCAGAGGATGTGGAAGAGAAAGGCACTCAGCCTACCAGCTCTTATTACCTCTAGACAGGCTTCCTGATAAGGAAGGAGTCTTCTTGGTCTGAAGACTACATTTGGCTTAACAAACATTAAACTACACAAAACATGTGACTTCTAATCGGAGCCAAGACTGAATTCCGTGCTTCCGAAGAAAGCACAAAGTAATGAAGTAAGTAAATTCATTGCTAATTCATTTATATGAGTTAATGAATGCACTTTCACCAAGTAATGTCAATGAATAGGAGGCGCTTCACAATTTGCCCCCCCAGTCAAGCTTCTCTCCCCAGAAACTGAGTAGCAAACCACACAGATGTCTCTCAGCAAAATGAAACCCCTCTGCTTAACATCTTGCTAATGTTCACCTAACTCTAACAATGCTGGCAAATTCAGGAACACGACCGACTTGGCAGACTGTGACAACCTCGAAGAGCACAGGCTGTTTCAGGCCTGACTACCATTAATAATTAACTACACATTGACATTTCCTCATGACTGAGTAAGGGGGGAGTGTGTAGCAGAGGAACTAGTTAGAAAGGCCACTGCAGGGGAGCTGAAGCGAAATTGCCACACTACACCCTTAATTGGTTTGCAAAATACCCAGCTCCTTTTACCTGCCCCAAGCAGTGCAATCACCCCGTTGTTGCCCCTGTAGTAAATCCCCGGCAGGCAAAGCCCAGCCACAGGCACCCACCTCAGAAGAGAGTTAAATTGTAACTCAAGAAAACTTGTTTTCCAGCTTCTTTCAGGCCTCCCTGGGATCCAACACACTCGCGTCCTGGGCATCCAGGCAGGCTTTCTAAAAGCTCCGTAACTTCCAGCAAACGCAGGATTGGAGCTTACGCAATGTTTTGTTTACATTTTGCATCACTTTGGAAACACTGTAAGGATATTAACCGTCCTTTTTCCCCAGGTAAAACAATTATTCTTTTTATATCAGGTGCCACCCACTTCACAAGTTATTTAGCAAATAGAAAAGTAAATTAGTTGCCCTCTTCTTCCCCCCACAAGAAACTTTATTACCAACAGTAGCAGCACCTCTGTTATTGTTTATTTTGGATATGTAGCCGAACAAGCTGTACTGATGAGAGTACTTTCATACCCATGACCCCTTCACCCTGAGGAACTCACTTACTCCAGCCATATGATTAGTAACAAAGCACTGGCAATTGAGGTTTCATGCAATTTATAAAGGGAAACACATCCACAGAGAGTGCAAAGTGTCCAGAAATACAAGCCCAGAGAGTCCCACCCTCTGGCCACCTCAAAAGCAGCTCTGTGAGCAGATCTAGGACCCACAGAAGGGAGAGAGCAGAGGAAAGGAGAAAGCACCAGGCTGTTTCAGGTAACACATGCCATGTGAATCCTTGCATAACCACAGAGGCAATTCTGGACATGAACTGCACAGGCACACACACACTCCACCACAGAGAACCGTGAGATGCAGAGGCAGCTGATGATACCTCACCAAAGAGGCAAACACCCAGTTCTAAGGGTTGCAACCAGAGACACACAAGTTTAATGGCAAAAGAAATTACTACAACCTTTGATTAAAACACACCAGGTACTTCAGAGCTCTGGAATTCTGTCCCGTGACACAGCAGGAAAATTCAGCTGAGCCGATGGTAGCCTTTGGCCAACATGAAACCTCAGTCCTGCAGAGGTCAGCGGCAAAGGTCGAGGCTGAAAGGCTAAATGTTGGTTCCAAGCTCGGGGAGAGTCTTTGTGGGAAGCAAATGATACAAAGATTAAATTTTGCATTTGTAAAACTCAGTCACTAACCACCTGAGAAAAATGTTACAGGACTGACTTTAGATTTGTGCAATCAGCGATATCTTTAATCAGACACTGCCAATGTTGCATTAGTTCCACAAACTGAAAATATAAATTCATTTAAGTGTTATACAAACTAGTCTCAATTGCACCATTGTCTCAATACTCGGAAGCAGAACTGACGCCATACACTGAACACAAACATATTTTATATAAAATATCAGAGTGAACTCCTATGACTCAACCCTGTCATTAGTGCCAATAGCAGTACTCAAGAATACAATCGCTATATTCATATTTTCCACAAATATCAAAAGCTAAATCTTGTGATACCAATATGACTGCAATCATAGCTAAAAAGATAAATGAAACAATACTTCAGGCATTTATTTTCCTTCTGGGCAAGATGCTGCTGTGCAACTGAAAAGCAAGCACAGGCAGTGCAGTATCAGCCATCAGCCCCGAATGAGAACATGCCCTCCAAATCAGAATGTGCCACCATCAACACAAACAGTGCATTTCAACCAGCCGGGGCTTTGCCAGCCTAATCTCTTCTTTTATAAGGCTAATTCTTTCAGAACCTGAAAACAACAGGCACACTGAAATACAAGTCCATAACAGTGGTGATCAGGAGAGCCCACACCTTCGGGTTCTGCACAAGGATGTATTCAAACTACTGATGCTGTTTGTCACTCTTCAATGCAGCAACAGGGAGGACATAAAGACACAATTTTTCCATTGCTGTATTTCCAAAAGATTTTGCCACCTTCCCCAAAGCAGAAATAAAATTTGATAGAGGGGATTATCTCAAACTGCCTGTTGATATATCACCTGTTCAAATGCTGCTCTTTTTAAAACAAACTTCTTACGTATGTATGCCATTTTTCCTTCTTATTTCCAGCAATTTTATTTTTATTTCATTGCTTAATTTTGTGTTCTTAAATCTGCTGGGCTTTGGTTAGAACCAGAAACAGACCAACCCCAATAAGCAATTTATGTAGAAGCTTCATTTCAGCATAGCTCTAGACAATACCTGTAAGACTATAAATCAAGAGGGATTTTTCCTTGTAGCTACCTCAGCTTCACAGGACAGCTGATACACCAGCACATCTGCATGCACACGAAGGGGTCCTATTTACCTAAAGCTCAGCAAGCCCCCTGAACTACTCAGAGTGGAGGAAATTCATCCAAAATACTCTTTCTCCCTCTTGCCATAAAAGATTTTTGCCTAGACTAAATTAATAAAATGCACCATACACCAGTGCAACACCATAGAATTACTGTTCTCCTGACAGGACTCGCACATTAAGTTTGCAACAGTACACACACAAATAGCCTGTTGAGCTCATTGAGTCTGACATGTGATGCAAAAATTTGCAAATCAGGCTCTCCTGTACCAAGGAGGTGAAGAAAACTGTTGCCAACACATTGAGAATGACCTAGTAGTAAGTAATACTTGAGTTAACACTTTCCCCAAATACACGGAAAAACCAGTCTCTCTTCCCGGAGCATATTCAACTCCTTCTGCAACAAAAACGTTAGAGTAAATAAGAACCTTAGCCTTTTTTTTGTTCTAAATCTGACTTAACTGTAAAATAAATAAGCATCTAAGCCAACATACTTACCTTGCTTGATCTTTTTCTGCTGCAGTTTTCAGGTCAGTTGCCTCAGCTACATCCAGTAGCAACTTTCAAACATATACATACCGAGGTAAATACACATACACATGGTAAGTATATGTTTGAAAGGTATTTTTATATATACACTGACAGAATAAAAACTCTTTCAAGTCCTAATATTTTTCCCATAATAATAATTCCTTATTTAAAAGTGGTTTGAATATTCTGCCTTAATGTAACAGGTGGTTTCCTTTCATTGTAAGAAACATTGCCATGAAGATAGCATTGGTTGCTTACTGAAAAAAATCTGTATAAATTAGACATGGCATACGTAGAACAATAAAGAAAGAACAGAAGGAAAAGAGATGTTTACCACTTCTTTCAGATTTCTAAGAATGCAGAGGAAGCAGCATTTCCTACAGGTAAACATCAGCACATTAGAAACGTATAGTCTCATAGAAGGATCAGCCTTTTGTCTCCTAATGAATCAATAACTGCAATAACCCATATCGCAATGTTTCCCAAAGCCACCAGTGCAAGAAATTCCTCCATCTTCTCTATTCAGAGAAACTTATTGATTTACCACAGAAAGGCATGAAAAAAAGAAAGGCAAGATTACATGCAGAACATGACCCCACTACCTGGGGATCATCATAATATCGGTAAGTGTGCAGCCATTCTTTCTCTGTTGTAGTCCCTTCAGTGTTTAATAATCTTTCCATTTGTAGCACAAATAAACTTTTAATAGTCACACTTGTTTTAGTCTTCAAAAGAGTGTTTAGACATCTCTGCAACTAAGTTTTTAAAACACATTTAGTCTAGAAGAGCACTTTTCCCAATAAGCTCCCAAAGTATTTCTTGAGGAAAACTCCCACCATGTCCTCTATCAGGGCTCAGAGCTGACACAGTCAAGGGAAGAACTCTGCCCATATAATCATTACAAAAGTCATAAAAAAGGTATTAAAACCACCCCTTAAACAACTCATGAAAGCAATCCGTTCCTATTAGGCTGAATACCAACTAATTTCATGAATCACAAAGTAAGTGATATTAACAGACAAGGAAAGAGAAGACAAAGCTTTTTCCTCCTCCTAAGAACAAAGCTGTTTCCTTCTGAAGGGCATCACAAGTAAGATCCCAAACACCAGAATTCCCGTATTTAACAAATTAAAATACTGAAAAAAAGATCTTGTGAAGATCTCTTCTAACCCTATAAATAGTTTCGATCTTCTAAAACAAGTCATGGAAAAAAACTTCTCTACTGGAACAGACAGGTTGTAGACAAGCAAGTAATTCTAATAGTTAAAAAAAGAAAAAATAAAGGAATAATTGAAAGGAAAAGGGTATGAAGTAGCAGATGACTGAAGTTTCTAGGAAAACACAGGAAGGAAGATGTTTACAGGACAATGATGCACATTAACAGCATTTCAGTCAAAAAAGCAGAAAGGCATCTCACAAGAAACAACTAAAAAGCCTTCTGGAAATTGTGTAAGTTCCACCAATTGTTGTGTGCCAACACAGACAAACCCTGTACCATACAGAAGAAGGGAAAAAATTAACACATTTTACTCAAACTAGTGGAATTAGGTAAAGGTTAACAGCATTTAAAAAAAAAAAACCACTAACAAAGGATCAAAACGAGGTAGTAAAAAGCATGTTGAGACTGTGGAAACATGAGAAAAGATATGTGGGTTTGTATCTGCATATGAGAAAGTAAATTAAGAAAGTTTCAGATAAAACTGTGTATATAGATATTTTTATAAATACCTGATACTAGTGGTTTACTCTCATCTTCCAAAGGGAGCTTAGATGGCCAATAAGAAAAGTTTCTTTGCTTTCCTTATAATTTTTTTAACAATTACTGGTACTGAAGTTCATTTATGCAGACCCCAAGCTACACCAGGTCCTTTTTGCAGGCAGGCACTTGTCTCAGTGTATTCCATGCGGAACAGGGTGAGTTGACACCCACAGACCCCAGGGAGCAGGCCTGGAGGGATCTGGTCACACTAATAAAAGCAGCAAACATCTTGGCAATGAAGACACTGCAGCCCCACACAAAGCACAGCTGCACCAGTTACCACAACCCCAGCTGAAGTTGCTCTCCTGACACTTCTTCCTGCCCGGGCACCAGTTTTGCCCTCTCACTTCATCACTGCAAGGTGAGGAGACCCACTTCCATCTCACAGTCCACCTTCTAACTGAGAGCCAAGTAAAACTAAAGTAAAACTCCTAAAATAACCCAAAACAAGTTTTCTCGGGTACTGGTCACCACTTACCCCAAGGCAACAGCCAAGCCAAGCTCTGTGATAAAAATCTTGCCTCACCCAGCAATTTAAGTTCCTTGGAAGTTAAAAGTGTCCCAGTCACATAAAAAAACAGCTGCAGGACAGCACAGCCTCCAGAACAGAGAAGGGCAAGACAACCTCAGATCTTCATAACATTCAATAATAGTTCTCTGCACATAAAAATCCAATTACTTTTTTTAATATTGAGAGTTGCTGCAGCTTTGATCATACTAAGATACAGGGATTTATTTCTTATATCTGTTTTGTCTTTTGATATTTCACTGTGTCTTGTTTTTTTTGCTATATTTTGGAATTTGAACTTAACATTTTCCTGGGCTTCATCCTGTTATACTCAAATATTGTAGAGCACTAGAAAGCTGGAGAAAAGGGGGAAATGGGAATATATAATCTTCTTCTGAAAATATAAGGTGAAAAAAGACTGTACAAAAAGTTTACATAACGCTAGACCTAATAAATATGTAAAGCTAATAATAGGAGAGGTACTTTCAAATTGCACAACTCCAAGTCACAGCATAAGAAAAAAAAAACAGAACTAAACTACTTGAGTTGACTTTCTTAAAAAAAAGTTCAGTTATTTAGCTCTTCTTCCTTTTCTAAGCACTATTGCTGTGCTAGAGATTAACTCCAATTTGTCAGAAAGGCGCCCACTCAAAAATCACATGGAATAGTAAGACATTACATGAAAAAAGTGACATAATGTGAAAAATTGCACAAAACTGTACAAAAATTATCCCCAAACAATATTTAAAAAACAAAGCTCACACCAACTCTTGCTATACTTTTCAACATTCGTTATATTGAAATAAAACAACTGAAGAATTAAGAAGAGGGGGGAAAGACCTGCCCTGTAGGAAATACTACACTATTAAATAAAGTCACAGACAAAATCCACTTTGACAATTAAACATTGTTCCCCTGCTCATCTGTCACTCAAAACTTAGTCACTCTGAAGAAAAACAGAGCTACAGTTTTCTACAGATGAAGAGGTAGAGGCTCTAAACTAAAACAGCCTATAGGGGGTAGGGGAAGCCAAGAACAGGTAACAGGATTTTCTAGGCTTTATCCTTCATTATAGGTTATTTCAGGTCAAAAAGAGGGTGTTCGCTGCCTGTCCAAGTCAGAAAAGGTAACCCATTACTAACCCATATCATAGGACTAGCTATTTAAAGTTGCTTTAAATACAGTTAACGTGATCATTTCAGGTGCACTGCACATTCAGCAGCCACCTCTAACATGCTCAGTGATCATTTCTTCATGTTTGGTTTTGTGCTTAACCCAGCCAGCATTGTGAAATACAGTTTCAGACACTCAGAGATCCATCTCATGCTTATCCAAAAACATGGGCTTTTCCTTCTAGACTTCTTGAAAGTAATATGTTATTTTCCACTCCACCTCTGATTGTCCGTGAAGAGATCCAAAGAAATATAATATTTCAGTGCCTTAAGAACAGAGACATTAACTTAGTAAAAGCACCCCAGTATCAAGCTGAACTCTTATTTCCCTGAGTTGAAAGGCAGGAAAATTTAATAGTAAGAGCAGCTGTGAGTTTACATAACACATCTACAGGAGCATCATAGTTACAATGAAGAAGAGCTAAGGATGTTTTCTTCATCAAATCAATCCTGCACCAAGACTTCTGAAATTCTCCCCTAACTGCACTGTAATGTCAACAGGGAAGTGAAGAAGCTCAGAAAACACAAAATGGCACACACAAGCTTTTTTGAGGTCTGAAAGATGGATGCTATTTCACAAAATTCAACAGGAAACACATAACAGGTAATTGTTGGTACTGCCACCACCCTATCTCCATGTTTCTTCTTCCCTTAACCAAGTGATATGAGACCTGCCCTGCCCAATTCATACTTCTGTCAGTGGACAGAGCAGTTTACACCAGCTGTAATGCTCCTGCGTATTGAATGATATCATTATATATATCCAGAGAACCTAAGGCTTATTTAATTTAAAAAAAAAAAAAAAAGTATAGCTGTCCTCTGCTTTATTCCTCAAAGTTCTGGGCAGAAAGTGACACTGCCTACAGGAACTACACTGTACATGCACAGCACTCATAGGCCACAATACCTCAGAGACCTCACACTGCACCAGCAAAATTTAGCTCAACTGAAAGGAGTTCCTCTGTCTGTATTTAACATTCCTCCAAAATCCATGCTCAGCCCCAAATGACAGCACTGTTCCCATTACCAGGGCTGTTCTCCTCCCCACACACACATAAGAAAGCCAACTACTAAATTCCTGTTTCAAAATGCACCACTTTGTCAAAAGGGCCTTTGTTGCTATGATCAGCATACTGGCAAAACAGAAAATACAAGAAAGAGAATATATACTGTTAAAAAGAGAACTATTCTAAACACAGGAAGTGTGCAATTCCATAAAACAGCACAAAGAGGTACATGCCTAAACACAAAAGCTGGGAGAAACGCAGCCTAACATTCCTACGCTTTTAGATTGGGCTTTTCACAGGAATTAAGTACAGTTAATTCTGTTCCACCCGGGAGCTGGTAAGCCAACCCTCTGCCTCTCCAAGCACTGCTCAGCCTCCCATCCCCTTTCACAGACACAAGGAGTCCAGCAGACAGATGCTTTTGGAAAAATCACCTCCAAAACAACACTTGTTTTGACCAACTGCTACAAACTGGAGGACACAATGAGAAAAGCAGCGAGCGAAAATTCTAATATTTCTTTGAGTTCTGTAGGATGAGTTGCAAGCTCACTCTTCCTCCCCACACCCTCTCTTTGTCTCTGCTATCTCGTTATGCAGAGCCGGTCTCATTTCCCTGTGTCTGTAGGTAGTTGTTTGAAAGATAGGAAGGAGGAAACATGCAAACACAAAAAAACCCTGAAACAAAGAAAAATCACAAGTACCGGCAGAGACCCCAGGTCAGGGACGCCTTCCCGAGCAATTTTTCAATGAAACTTTATTCCAGCGGATGGAATCCCTCCAATTACAAATTGTCCTCAAGCCCGGAGAGCCACACGCCAC
The DNA here is from genome assembly GCA_013396655.1 of Campylorhamphus procurvoides. Lineage (NCBI taxonomy): Eukaryota > Metazoa > Chordata > Aves > Passeriformes > Dendrocolaptidae > Campylorhamphus > Campylorhamphus procurvoides. The sequence continues at coordinate 796,420 of WBMV01003815.1, read as the reverse complement.
CACCACAACCGAGCATCCAGCCAAATATATCTATTGAAAAAAAAAGTAATTTACAAAGCACAACCGGTGCCACACCCCGAGCAAGCAGCAGGACCCGCGCTACGACAGAAAACCCCAGTAACAAGTGCATTAAGTGAAAACTCTGCCTAATTCCTGCTTTCCATGAGTGTAAACATCACCTCACCGAGCGCTACCATAAATGGTCCGCGGCAGCACAGATAAAGCCGGCCCCGCTGTTATATCGGGATCAGTTTTCTCCCGGTAAGTCCGTGTTAACACTTTGCTCTATTTATTTGCGATCTCACCATGCCACTTCGTAATACAGTATTGACCTATTTTCCAGGTGCTTAATTAATCTCTTTGCTGGCTGCCACGCTTATTAGACACTTACCGTGTGTATTTTAGACTTAACTTTATAGAAACCTTGAGCAAATTAACTCTGTTGTGGAATTATTATGTCAGAAAGTAAGTCCCCACAGCCCAGTCAGGCTTTTCTGCTTGGTGAATCAATCAGAGCTTAAACTTTCCGCAAATGATGTAATGGGAGGTAATACTGGAGGGGAGGGGGGAACAACCACAGAAACATGCATTGTTATCAACAATTGCAGCTTTACTTAATGTAATTGTCTCTCGTGTTAGTAACACATTTTCCCACGAATGAAAGATACAAAAGTAACTGAAATAAACAAGGTTATACACTAGTAGGAAGATGTGGAAACATCACAGCACTATGTAATTTCTGGGAAGGCAAGCCTGGGAGTCTGAAAACAACTAAGTTCACAAAAAAGGAAGCGATTGCGGATTCTGACATTTCAAGTTAGACGCAACAGATAGTAACAAAAGTATAGCCTCAAAAGAAAGATATTTATACACACGTAAGCGCATAGCACTGACGAATGAGGGCTCAATTTAAATAAAAATCATTTAAAACACCCCCATCGCTATCGCCTACAGCGCTACACACACACGCAAACGCACCTGCCGGCTTCACGACTGACACCACCACGGATCCAGGACAAACCCCGCACAATCCCTGCCGCAACCATCACGGCAAAAGCCTCCAGCCACAAACCCTTCCAGCCACACACCC
>WBMV01003815.1:697392-794528 GCA_013396655.1 Campylorhamphus procurvoides | reverse complement strand
CCTCTGGTCCCGCCGCTGTCCCCTCAGTGCCCGTTCCCATCCCCTCAGAGCCCATCCCGGTCCCTCAGACCCCATCGCTGTCCCCTCTGATCCCGCAGTTTTCCGCTCTGATCCTGCTGCCGTCCCCTCAGAGCCCACTGCTGTCCCCTCACAGCCCACTATTGTCCCCTCTGATCCCACTGCCGTCCCCTCAGACCCCGCCGCTGTCCCCTCGGATCTCGCTACTGTCCCCTCTGATCCCGCCGCTGTCCCCTCACAGCCCGCTGCCCAAGGAGCACACGTAAACCCCCTCAAATTGCTCCGGCCATGGTCAGCATCCCTCCCCCCGTGGTGAGCTCTCCTTCCCGGCTCACCCGCTGCCAGCTCCCCTGACATTCACGGGTCCCCAGTGTCGCCAAGGGGAAAGGCCTGACTCTCAAGACCCGCGTCTTAAAAGATGACAAGGTGAGAGGGAACATGTGAACTCCAAATTCATTTAAATGAGTGCTCTAACTTTCGTGAGATGAAGAGACTCTCCTACCCAGCCCTGAAAAATAACTGTGAAGCACCAACCTTCCAGATCAGGTTTGACATCCTTCCCTGATGAGCAGTCCCTGCCACCTTAGCCGGATCCATCAAACACACCACTGGCTACAGAAGTAACAGGACGGAGCAAACTTATTAACCATTTTGCATCCCGCATTACAGTTCAGCATTTTGCCTTGCTCAAATCTTGACAAAACAATAGGATACACCCTCAGTAACAACATGCCCCTAACACTATACATCACTGAAATATTAGTGGTTGGTTGTAAGGCTGGTCAACTTCTGCCAACAGCATTCTTGACCCTAAATAGTATTTCAGCTGATGTGGGGCGAAAAGGAATTACTGTTTGCCTACAAAGCATTTAGCCCCAAGATAAATCCTTGGCTAAAGCCACAACTGGACATCACATGTTTCTCCACCTCTTGCCAAAAATAACAAAGAATTTCTTTATTTACTTGCACAACTACACGTACTCTGCTATTTTTTCTCACTACTTGTTCCAGTATTTTCAACACGTCTGCTTGATTTTAACCTTTATTTAGGTCCAATCCTTGTAGTAAAGATTGTTAGGATGTGAAGTCAGAATTTGAATTAATTAATTGGAGAAGACAGGGTTATTGTGCAGAAATCCTGAAACACTAAAACCTAACATTGGAGTTACTACCATAACACCACCAATATTCAGTCTTGTAATGAGACATGTAATTTAGGGGTGAGGAAAAATAGGTGGGTGTCAGTGTTAGTAAATTATAACTCATCACATATATTGCTTACTAATTTTATAAATACTAACCAAGCTTCTAAAAAATAACATCCTACCGAATTGTTCCTCCACATTTTATTAACAGATAATTTATTACAAAAGACATTTATTACAGTAAATGTTGATAAACATTCTTGTTGATTATTTAAACATACAAAGTCTAAAATTACTTAACAAAATAAAGCATGAAGTGTATGCTGATTCAATCTGTATTTCATCTGCAAACTCAAATTGGTGTACATCACTCCAAATTGTGATCTACTGACCAGTTTCAACACAATTTTTACAGCTGTTTTTAGGATCTATTTCTAGCAATTTTCTCATTTTTTACCATGCAACTTCTTATAGTTTGATAACCAAAACAATCCAAAAACAGTTGTAAACTTGAGTCATACTGATCCTCTGAAAATAGACAAAATTATGAATCCTAAGCTCTACAGATAGATTTGCACAATTTTAACCAACTTTCAGAAACAGATTTTAAGCTAGGTTTGGGGAAAAAAGGGTGATTTGGGGATCATTAACTTCACTTAGTATACTGGTCTCTTGCTGGAGTTTTGAGTTGATCATGTTTGCTAAATAACAGCACCTCCCAGAACACCTCACCGCTGCCAGCTTTGTCCTCACATTCCAGTTTTTGCTAATTAGATCAAGCTAGACTTCCACTCAGCTTACAACAGGAGTATCATCAGCGTGTAATCAAACTCTCAAATCTCTTTGAAACTCCTTCAGCTGCTTTTGTGGAGCACAGAATCTCTCTGAAGATCCATTATTTGTCCTTACTGGGAGCTGTTTCAATTAAAGACTTCCTTGTTGCTCAAGGAATGTTGTTCATGTTTCATCAGAGTTGGGGCCCAAAGGACACGTGAGGGCTGGTCAGTGCCACCACGAGCTGAAGAGCTGAATCTCCTCCCTCAGTCAGTGACTCCTGGGGATTATTTTGGCCACAGAAGAGTTTTTAACTGCCCACAACCCATGGTAAGACAGCATTAGATGTATCAGAGAGTTTTAAACACTGATTTAAACCACTCACATTTCTGTCAGAGGTGACTGTCTGAGAAGCCCTCACAGTGTTTTTTTCTCATCTGAAAAGCAGTAAACAGTTCCTTGTCCTAATTTTCCCTTGGCAGGTACATTTGTGCTGGTAGGCAACTGAGGGGTTAATACAGAAACTCCTGTTACACCTGTAAGTACTGTGGACTGCTGATACCCTTCGGAGGGGAGTGTTTTGTTTCAAAGTACTTAAGTAACTCAGTGGAAGGAGGCCCATGTCATTTAGATTCATTTATGAAGTTCAGCACTGAAACACACACCTCCATAGGCTCTGGTTCCTCCTTGTTTCTGTGCCCTTGCAGAGAAAAAGCGGTAGTTTTGTGCAAGTGCTCTGAGTGAAAAGAAGAAACAGAGGTTAGAAGAAGGTATTTTCAACAGACGTAATCTATTATGCAGCAAAAAGAGATGATCTAAGGACAAACACAGGCTAGAAGCTTTTGGCAGAACACTACCAATGACAATTTGTGCTATTTTTGTTATCAAAATCCCAAGTGTAGACACAGACTGAAAATGCTTTGGCTAGAACAATTTGTTTTACTCACCAAACTGCTATAAGCTATATCATCAAAACACGTTTTACAGCCAGTACGAGTTGTTTATATCAGGTTATGAGTTGTTTATATCAGCTAGACTCTTACTTTTTGAACAAACTCAAGTCCCAAACAAGGCTCTGCTATTAGAACAAACCCACAAAGATAAGGATGGGAGAAGGCAAGACCACAGGGCTGTAATTCCATCCACCAAGCCCTGCACTGTCCCTAATAACACAGGGTGCAATTGCATGAAACAGCAAGCTACACTCCATCACTGAGAAAAGGGAGAGAACTCGTCTCTTAGAGTTTCCTTGATCTGCTCTCCACACAGCCAGTTACATTTTCCCAGTGATAACACTGAACTCCCCATTTAGCAGATTCCACTCACCCAGCAGAAAAGGGTTTTCTCGGGTGAGTTGCAGCAGCTTAGGAAAACACTCACTGAATGTCAGAGCTGGCACAAAGGGGAAGGCTGAGCTTCTCCTTGTCAGTTAGCAGGGAGAGCTGTGCAGGCTTCAGTTGAGTTTCCTGGGTAGAAGTTGTGAAATCCAAACAACCCAGAAGCTGGTTGGCAACATGGTGTGACCACTGGAGGTATCCAGGCCTTCACCTCACCTGAGGAGTACGAGAGGCAAGTACAGATCAGCACAAGGATGGTGGTGGAAGAGGGGAAGGTTCCACTTAAATTCTTCTTTTTTAAAAAACTTTCAGGCCATAGTATTTAGTCTTTCCTGCAGTACTTAACAATCTGTTAAGCAGGGAATTAATTTGGGGTAGGATGTCAAATTACAGTATTACTTTACTGTTTTTCACAGTAATTGGCTGAAATTTTTTATGCTTACAGTATTTATCCTTCCAAAACAGCTACAAGACTGGACAAAGTTAACTAATTTTTTATCCTCAGAATTCCTTATCTAAAGATTTTTTTTTAACTGATGTCACTGGAACTGATGTACAACTTGTATTATGAGAAATAAGCATTCGATGTTATGCATTTGGAGTAAAATTTTTCAAGATCCAACTTCCTGCTGAAAAATGTAAAGAGATCACAGTTAAACTGATAAAAGGTGTTTTTTAAAAAACATGAAAGTTTAAATTTTCACTGATTACCGTCATATGCAGATAAGCATAGTTCAAAGTTCCCAAGCTCTCCTCCCCATAAATATGTTTGCTAGACACATCCAAAATCCAACCTGTTGCTGGGTGTAAATGGAAAATTACTTTCAAATTTAAAGCAAACATACACTTTGCTCTTTTTGCAACAACTGGAAGGTCAGTTGAGAGGCACCATGTTTCCTCAATTAAAAAACACCCAGGCCTCTCTGTGCAGTTTACACAGAGTCATTTGCAAAAATAAGCACAGGCATTCAAACACAAATTTCACCTTTTATTTCCACTCTATTTTTTGCAGCTTTAATACGGGACTGAAAAACAAACAAACAAACCAGGAGCGGAGGGTGGAAGGGATTTGTTCATTGTTTGCTGTTTAACTTACAAGTTAAACAGCCTGGCTCCTCCATGAGATTTGAAAGCTGCAAAGGACAGAAGACACCTTCCAGGAGCTCATGGTGGTTTCTGGAGCTTTGTGCAAGGGGATGCTCATGCCAATGTCCATTTCATGAAGACACCTCTGCTCCCTCTGCATCTCCAAGTTTTGTATGAGGAGTGATCCACAGTTGCTCGTCCAAAGAAGAAAATCAGATTAAAAACATTCCTGTGATTGCCTGTCTTTCTGCCTGTTTCTTCCTCAGCCTTTAAAACCCAGTTCCAAGAAACCTCCCACAGCATCTTGACATTGCCATTGCAAATTCTGCCAGTTAATGGTAACTCTTAGGAAATTAACTTGTCTTGTGTATAAAGATAATGACAGGGTGACTAAAATGGTAATTCTTAGAAAATGTAGAAGGAATCTGTAAAATCTTTTTGGTTATCATGTGGATAAAAGCTGGCTGACTTGAGATGAAATGCACAGCTCATCCAAACTAAAACACTAATCCCCTAATTTTTCACATTACAGAAAGGCAGAATGACTACACTATAGAATCACAGAATCATTAAGATTGGAAAAGACATCCAAAATCCTCGAGTTCCAACCTTTAATAGAAGAGTGACATTTATATGCCAAGCAGCAGAAAAAAACACAGAGATGGAAATCTATCAAGAATTTATCTAGAAATTACATAAAAATTTACTACTTTAATTTAGGTTTTATGGAGCCTTTCTCTCTCTTTGTTTGTTGGAGGGTTTGTTTTTTTTTTTTGGGGGGGGGGTTGTGGTTTGTGGGTTTGTTTTTTTTAATAATTGCTTCTTTTCAATGTTATTGTTTTTTTAAATGCCCTGGTTGTTGAAACAGCCAAGTGGGACAACTATAATTTTAAAAGATGCCACAGAATTGTCACAGATTTTTTTTTTCAGGAATACTGTGAAATGCTTATTTCTCTGCTTGTGCTCATATTAGTAGGTGTAGATTTGAGAGTTGCTTCATTACTTTGTTTTAAACTATTCTAAGTTCTTGTTTATACTTAAGATGACCATAAAGAGTTAAAGAAATGCAACATCCTCTGGGGTAGTTTAAATATCTTTACTGGATCATGTAAATGCTAACATACCATGGCATTGTATTTTTCAGATCATATTTTCATTTTCAGTTTGGTTTCCCTCTTTCTAAGAGCCATAGAAGTAGATCATTCCTCATGCAAATACAAAAGGAAAGGGACTGTCCTCAGGAAATGTGTCATGATAATGTGCATTTGTAGTTCGACATTGTAAATTTTTTTGCAGCAGTCGTTCTAACTAGCTATTTTCATTGGCCTTTGTGGTGTCTGAGTGTCTTTCATATAACTATATTTAATAATTACATTTTTATTCTCTCTCTCCAGCAGGAAAATAATTTGAAGTGATTGCTAGGATTAACCAAAGTTACGAGTGTGAACAAAAATACAGTATGTTTCTGTTCTTAAAGTGCTTGGCAAAGACAAATATGTTCTACAATATCAGAATTCTACAACATAAAATGGTGGGAATGTGATATAATCTGAGAAAGATAACATCCAAGGCAATCAATGAAAAATAAGGTAGCAGATTAATAATATCTGGACACTGGAGGAAAAGTATTTACTTTACATAAAAAGTATGAAAACACACATTGAAACACTTTTTCTATGGAGGAGAAAAAAAACTTTTTAAAATTAAAAAAAAAGTGTTTCCAACTAAAATTCCAGTGAGACAGTGCTAATTTGTAAAAATTTTAATAGCAAATATTGTTATATTTTTTCTGTTGTTTTGAAATAAGCATCATCACTGCACCCTACCTTTGAGAATATTCATAAGGTACCATCCACTAATATTACAACCATTTCATTTTTACAGTAGAGTGATCACTTCTTTTTTTAGTGACTGATACATTGCAATATCAAGGGCTGCAGGCAGATGAAGACCACAAATGTTCCAGCTGACCTCACTTTCCAAAATGCATCATTCCTACAAATAAACATCATTAATCATAAGCAGGCAGTCAAATTACAGAATTAAAACATAATCCTGCATTACTCAAGTGAGTCGTTGCTTATTAGCAGGTCTGACTCCAGGAAAACTATTCCCATGAATAAAGGTTTCTGGGCTTGTGCTTTTGCAATATATTCCAAAGCTTTTAAAAGTAAATAGTCTGATTAAGTGACTCCTAGTTTATGCTGATGGTTTATCACGGCAAAGAGAAGTTTTATCTTAATGGAGAATATCTCACGCTCCCCCACAAAGCACAGCACACAGGAGTGGAGCCTGCTTTAACACCGAATCACATCCAAGCCTATTTTAGAATTAAATGAAGATGACCTCGTTACCTGGGTCCCTCCAACCTCACCATGAAAGCACTTGAGGATGGATGCAGGGCTCTGCTATCAGTAGCTAAAGCCCAACCACACTGAAAACAAAGCCCAAACCAAACAAAAAACCCCTTTTGTGGCCCTGGTGTAAGGTCCTGTTACTAATCTGTCTGTGGCACAAATCCCTCCCGAGAAACAGTTTTACCCGAGTCAATTTGCACGTGGCTTGAAAAGGCTCACGTACACCCTCCCTTCATAGTTTAATACATCAGGAACTTATCCATGTGTTTTCCTACTTTTTAAAAGCAGATATCCTTATTTCCCCTCCCCATGAGACATCATTAATGAAATACCAGTTAAAAATATCTTCTAAAGATTTAAATTACCACATTAGAGACTGTCCTCCTAGAATGAACAACAGAAGAGACACATATTAATTACGTGAGTTATGAAAACAGATCAAAATATTATAAGGAAAAAACCACTTCCTTCTTTAGCAAAAAACATATTTTCCTATAAATGTGTTTATTCAGAGATGCAAATATTCTAATACATTTTTTCCAAAGGTTAAAAAAGTAACATCTGCTTATTTTTGATTTTTCTGTTCCAAACCAGTAGCAGTCCAAATCTGTTCCAAAGGAAAGGGTGCTGTTCAGCAGTAGTTCAATGAATTGTTTTGACTGAGTGAAATACACCATGCCCACTCCTAGTAATGAGACACTTGGCAGAAAGTATCACATCACAGGAACAATAGCAGCAGACTGTCATTATGGGCCACAAAACACCGTCACCTCGGAGCAATTCTCTCTTCAAACAATGGAGGGGAAGATCAAGTAACATTTCCACTTAGCCAACTGCATGTGCAGTTGGTGCTGGTGGTGCTTTGGCCTGCAACATTTTCAGTTTACAAGCATTTTCATGATAGTAAAAGGTTTATAAATATTTTCATTTGCTTTTTTTTTTAACACACCTTTGCTAGTTAGTAAAGCTCATGTTGTTTTCTGGCTTACAGAGATGTTTTATTAAAAAACAAATGTTTTAGCATAAAATACACTATCATCACAGCATCAGGTTTTGAAGATGGCATGTCTCCTTGTGTAATATTTTAATTAGATTTGGTGTGAAATAGGCAGAAAATCAGTTGGGGTTTATGGCTATATCCTATGTTGCTCTAATTACCACTCTCTGCTCCTGGAACAGCCAGTACAGCCCTACACATGTATGATCTGATGTTTAAGAGAACATGACTGATGTTTAAGAGGAGAAGTGGAAAGGAAAATGGCAAATAGGTATCTATAAATAAAAACCTGGTCAGAGACATCATGTCATGCTCAGCACTAAAATGAACATTGATGAGACACAACAGGTGAGAAAAGGAAGGGACAGAAACTGCAGAGCAGGAAGAGCGAGCCCTGGGAGATCATGATGAGATGTGACTGAATGTGTACAAGCAAAAGTTCTAACTTTACCCTTAGAGCTTTGCAACAGCACTGCAATGATCTTGCTGTATTTTCCCTTGGAGGGGATCACAAGTAATGGAAGAATTGACATCAGGGCACAGAGGCACAAAAAAGGCCCACGACTCCAGCCTCACACACTACTTAAACTGAAGGCCTCAAGAAAACTGGAGATCCTTATACAAACAAGTTATTTTTGTCAGCACTATACTTGTGACTTAGAAAACACAAGTTCTAACACATGCACTGAACCTCAAGACCATTTTCATGTTTGTTTTTCTTTTTTAAATACAAACTGCATGTCTCAGAATAGGATAACTAACTGGCACATGTTACATAAATAGCACATCTGCCAGGGATTGAAGGGTTTCCATTCATACCTGTTGTGCCCTACCTTAGAAAGGCAAATATGTTCAGCTATTCTAGACAAATACAATTAAATAAGTGCAAATTAGTTTATCCTTTTCCTACCTCAGTGGCAAAAAGCATCTTTTCAGACAACTATTTTTCTATATGCATTGTAGAAAATAATTTTAAAATAAAAAATACTAATCTGAAAGTAGACACATTTTAATTAATGCTTTGTTGCTCAATTCAATGTATTATTCAATCTCATAAATGGGAAATACTGTAATCTATAGTTCTTATTCTGGATAGTATCTCAAAATGTGATAAAAGTACATCCTGTGAGGAAATGTATCACCTATTACTCATGTTTCTCAAAAGTACCAAAAAGCAGCTCAAGGCCATAGCTAAAAGAGCATGGGCTAGGGCACAGACTGAAATACCCCAAAATTAAGGCATGAAAACGGACAGAAAAAAAGCATTACTTAATCAGCAGGTAGGGACTTTTTAAGCAACCTGTCTATAGAGTAAAAGCAACAGCATTTAATTCACTGCTGGTGTTTTAAGGTGTTTATTTTTGAGCAGTAAGTACTTTGTGTATACATGTATAGCCAGTTTTATACCTGTTTTCATTCACTTGTTTATGACTCACACTTAAGCAGAGATTACAAAACAGGGAAGGGACGTGCACAGGCCTTGGGAAGCAGCAGCATCCCAGACCAGGGAAGTGCAGCCACCCATTACCTGGAGACCAATCCTGCAGGTTTCCCCACACGACAGAGGTCCTGGTAGAGGGAAGGTCTGCAGGCATTGCACACAGGGTACCACATGCTGCCCTGCTGGTAGTTTTGCTCTCCTCCCTATACCTCGCAGAGTTTTCTCTTGTAGCTAGTTTTCCTCTTCGTAGTTGTTAATCACACCATATGATTATTATCACCACCAGCACAATTGGCCATTAATCATATTCTGGAACAGGCTGGGCTGAGCAGCAGCATCAGGGCTGGACAGAAACTTTCTAACATGATGGTGCAAAGGAAGCTAATGGGCAACAATACAAGCAGTGCTGGCTAAATGGATTCCTGGTGCAAATCCATTATGGTCAGTAAAATTATTTCTAGGGTGAACATGGCTCAGGATGCTTATTGATTACTGACGAAGATTCATACTCTGAATATTTTATTTATTAAGTCTCTTAGGTATACAGCTATTAAGATCAATGTTGGAATAATAGTAAAAGTTCCACTTTCATTCAAGTATCTCCTGATGTTTTGTGTGTTGTAACTACTACATAAAGCTCAACCAAAATCTCACAATGCTTAATTTAAGTTACCAATTAACAGTTAGTGGAAATACCCAGAATATTAGCATTAATATTAGTATTAATTTTAACAGATACAAAGACAGCAATATTAGCAGAGTAACCCAAATTACGGACCCGAATCTCATGGTCAGGAGTCACCCAAAATATAAAACACCAAGATGGCTTCCAAATTAAATCTTAGGGCACTTGCTATGTAAGTATCAGACAAGAGACGACAGATGGACTCAGACAGAGAGAGGGGGGCGTACAAGGAAAGAGGAGACAATGTTGGCCAGCACTAAGGGAACGTCATATCAGCACAGCAGCTGCCCGCCTGCCTTATTTCCTGAAGGAACAAAGTTAGGCTGCCAGAGCCAGTTTTACTCGTTAGTGTAGGACTGCCAATGGTTGGGTTTTTTCTCCTGAAAGACCAAAATGTGTGTATCGTGTATCATGTAAAGCCCAGTAAATATAACAGGAGTCTCATGGAAATCTTCAAAAAGTACATCAGTGACTTGGGTCGGATCAAGATTTTACTCAGGTGTTTTGTTCTTTCTTCAAGTACTATTTACACATCCCCTCAAAAGTGAGTACTTGGAGATCAAAATTTACTGAGAAAAGTATTTTAAAAAAAAAACAAAAAAACCCCTGGATTCCTAATGTGGTTCCATTCATCATTACACGCCATAAAGACACGGAAATCAGCTTTTTATAGCCTGGCATGATGACAGCTATTTACTCGTGAACTTAAAAGCAGTATAAATATTTTTGGTTTAACACATGAAATATAATTTTAACTCATCAACCATTCTTTACCATTCAAATGCATTTCTCCAGCAGACGCAAATCCATGTATTATACTAGAAACTCATAACTATTTCACAGCAGGGTGTGAGTAGCTTCTCATTCATTTTTTATTAAATAGTTGTATCTATTACATGTGTGAAAGATTACTTTAGATGCTTATATGAGGCTTTTAATTCAGAATAGCATTCCATTTAGCAGATGATACTGAAAAGCACTAGCTAAATTCAATAATTAACTTTCTCATGCTTCAATCCAAGCTCAAAATATTATCTTTAATTAAAAATACAATAGGAAATTGCCTAGTTATCTAGTTCTTTAACCATGTACTTCTTAGCATAAGGCACTTAAAACTAATTTAATCACTGTCTGTAGTCTTTACACTAAGTCCTACTTAAAAACGAGCTGGTTAACTCACATCCCCTAACTGCTTTGCTTTATATACCCAGGTAAAAAACTCAGCTCCAGCTTTATTTATGATCAGTGATGGAGCATCTGTTTTGCAGCAACCTGGTTATTTATCCTTCCCCCCTTTCATTTCATGTGTCTCGTACCTTTCAATAGTAGCCTCAGAAATGCCTTCTCGGCCAGCAGACTCAGTTCGGTCATTTCCAGCATCATCTGCATTTACATTATTTACAAGGACTTTACATTACCTTTTGTACTTTATTACCCTCACTAAGTGACTGTGGAATCAAACTTACTCATTAAAACCTCTTTGGCAAAGCTCCTTTCTGAATCATACTTTTCATTTAGTTTCCTTTCAGACTATTATTTTTTAAAGCTTGATGTTTATTAGACAAACAATAACAGAGCTGCGAGGCTTCCAAAGTGATTCATTTTTGAGACCTCTTTCTAACCTTTTAATTTGAACCTTAATTTGGAATTAGTTTAACATGAGGAAGGGAAATCTATTTTTCACTCTAATCCTAAATCAATATTAGCTCAGAGAATTATTTTATTTGAGCTAGAGAGCACATATTTTACCATTAAAAGTAATTTTTGGAGGAATATATCTAATGCTGCTTAAAAATAATTAATTTCCACAAATCACAATGAGATTCCATGGGTTTTTTTCCCGAACACCTTAAAATAATTTTGTCTCTCTGTAGTCCTTCTCTGTATACTGTTCTTGCTTAATTGATGCTAATTGGTACATAGAAATAAGGTTAAGAAGTAACAAATTCCCTAAAATGTTTGCCTTGACGTGTGTAGAAAGATTCTTCTGGCTGAGACACATCAAATGAGCCTGCAGAAGTAATGGAGCTGAAGTGCATTGGAAAGAAAACATGATTGAAATGCAACAGTCTGATTACATTGCAACATGTTGACATTATTTATTGGAAATATCTACAAAATCACTACACTTTCAGGAATCCTTTCCCATTTAGTTGCATCAGTCTTTCTTAACAGAAAACCAGGCTTAATCAGTATTTCCCACAGGAAAAAAAAAAAAGGTAAATACTGCAAAACTTGCTGAAGCTGATCTAGGTGTTAATCAAAATAAAACTGTCCAAATAGTTTATCCTCTAAGAAAACCTTACAAATATAATCCCATCCCTGGCATCGGAAATGTTGCACTTACTGCAAATTGTGTGGTTTGGTCTAAAACACCATAAAATAATTTTTTTTAAAAGCTGTTTCCTCTTCCATTGACCATCACTCCCCTATTATTAAAGGTCCTGAAATGAGTTTGTCTCCTGAGGCCAACTGGTCCATCCCATCCCACAGCAGGGAGTGCTGACTGACAAGGCCTCTATACCAGTTTCTGCCCCAGGAGTGGTTCAGGAAAACTGAGGTTGGTGCCAATAAAGATTTTACTCAATTATGTGAAATGCTTTTAGGAAGGCTAGGAATGACATGCACCAGTGATGTGGGGAGCTGCAGCCCACCATCCTCTGGGACACACACAGAAAAGGAAGATACTCCTGCCCTGGAGCTTAAGCTCTTTTTTATCCTCCTAGAAGGAAGTTGGTGGGTAGCACTTGTACCATTTTGCCAAAGACTTTTCAGATTGTCCCCTCCAGTCATGGACTGCGAGGTGTCTGGTGGCAGATTTTGCAGCCACCTGCAGAATTTCCTCTCCCTGATGCCCTTGCAGTGCAGAGCTGAACCCCCCATGGATGTGCCCACAGTAGCTGTGGTGTGGCTTTATGATGGTGATTGTCCAGCAACATGACAGGACTGGAAACCAGCCAAAGAATCACACTGAAACTGTGGAAAAATCAGGTTATTTTTCTCTCCTTTCTAGTAAATTCACTTTCCAGTTAAGGGAAATCACAGTGCTCTGTAGTGGTCCATGAGAAAGTATAAAATCAGCTGCACCATCAGCAAAGTTTTGGTCTTCTTTGAATGAGATGATATTAAACTTTTCGTTTGTTTGTTTTTAACAGGTAGCTCCGGCAACACTGTAGAAATTTCACACTGTTAAACTTCTTCACATTTAATAATTTTTTGTTGTACATTTGGAACACGCTTCTCCTGGGCTGTGTGATTATTTCTCCTCTTCCAGAGCCCTTCCTCCCACACACACAAAAGTCCAGACCCTTCCCTGTCTCCTTGTGTGCCATAATTCCGACTGACTGTGGGAACTGAGGTTTCTGCAGTGCAGTTTTGTGCCTCTGCCATGACAGCCTCCAGCAGTGGGGTGTGCCAGGGCACACACTGTACTCCAAGCCTGCCTTGCTGCTGGAATGGTCCCCGAGGGGCTTGTCAGACAGAAGCAAACTGGAATAGTTCTCATCTTTCACAGACACCAACCCAGCTTCTGTTTTCAGAATTGGAAGGCTGTAAAGGTACCATTTGATCATTTGCATTCCCCACCTTTCTCTTCCAGCTAGCATTCTGGTTTGTCTTCTCCTGCAGGTTTTAGAAGCAACTATGACATTCAATTGATTTTCTATTAAAGGGCATTGTATTCTCAGAGTTAAGTTTCTATTCTAATTCAAGTTTATTTTGGTTTAGTCTGGGGACGTGACAGAGGCTAACCCAATTCTCATTCATAGATCACATTAGATGAATCGTAGATGAAAAGTTTCCTAAGTCATTCAAGGTGAAACAGAATTTCTGGTCTAATACCTTTCTATAGAAGAAACAGTACTTATGTGACTATTGAACAAACATTTGCAGTAAGTTCTAACAAACTGCACTGCAGAAGAAGCAATGAAAACAGTCCCTGTTCTTCCAGGGTTTGTGCTCCATGTACATACCAAACACGAAGCCTTGCCCTGACATGTACAAAGCATTGTACAACAGCACAAAATCCCAGCGCTGATGAAACTCCGATTACCACCCACTGAAATGCCCAATTCCTCCCATTCCTGTTTGTATATTCCCCACCACCACCATTTGGCTGAACCATCCTGAAGTTCTGCTTGTTGGTCTCTGTGTCTCTTGGGGGAGTAAGAATTTTTATCTCTAGTAATTTATTCTCTTTCTTTTCTTATTTATGAAGAACAGCACATTCTTTAATTTATAAAAAGTTTGAGACAGAGTGTGAGTTAAGGAGCACTAATTAGTAAAATGACTCCAACATATGTACTTTAAATTTTTCAAGGTTATGCTACACATTACTCAAAAAAAATATCTAGAGATTAACCAGCAAAGTTATTTTGTACTGATGGCACTAAAAAACCCTCATTTTACAGAAATAAAATCACAGTTTTGCAATGTAATAAAGAAGAAAAATATTTAAAGATTGCCCAGAAATCTCAACAACATGCTTTTTATGAAGAGCATACTGCAGAAACCATCTCATCTCCATGAATAAGCATTTACTCATCCTTATTAGCAGACACATATGCCTACTTGTCCTGTAACTTAACATTGAAGGCCAAATTAAAAAGACGTAGTACATCATTTGCTGGACAGAAATTATTCACATAAAAAATTTATTATTGAAAAGACTCTTAAGAGGATGCCAACATTGATTTGAACTGACTCCAGGCATTTTTCTGCTTATAATTTGGAAGGTTGTAAGTTAATTGAGTGGCACTTCCCTTTGACACAAAAAAAAGGTATGATGCAAAACTGAAATCAGAGTAATAAACCTTGACAGAAAGAAGACATTAATAGGAGCAACCAATGACAAAATAAACTGTAGATCTAAGCAATGGCTTATCAAACCTAAGAGGATTTGCCTAATTAATCCTGTGTTGCCCAGCTATCCAGATTGCTTTGCTGTCCAATCCATATTGTTACTATTCATTACTTACTCTTAGCTTTCTAGAAACAAGTGCCCTATCATGTAACAAGCTAAACAGTATTACCTATTTTTGAACTGCTTTATTATACTACTCTGTAAGCAGTTGGCTAATGCACTGCAAAAATAGCTCCAGAGCTCCAAACTGTTTGGAATCAGTTTCTTTCTTAAATGACAAACCAAATGGTAACAGTGAGCATTAATTATTTGGAGAGCAGCATTTGAATTCAAAAGGGAACCTCTTTTTTAAAATAACTTGTGGAGAAAGAACTTTATGTCTGCATAGTTCACGTTCAGCTTTGAGTTCACTGAAGAAAACGTGCAGGCTAAACAAGAAGTGTATTGTCAAGAAAACCAAAATAGTTACAGTTTAAAGGCTGCTCTAATTGATAAATTTAAAATATCTGACAAAGAAGCTTCAGAATGTGGCAGGTGTGTGTCATGTATAGTTTTACTGTCTAAGTAAAGCAAACATATGAAGAGATTAAAAAAATAGATTAAGTGTTTTATAAGCTACTGCTAGCCTACACTAGCCAGCTGAAGGCTTTAAATAATTTAATCCCTTCAGCAACTGCCAGTCCCAACTGCAATTCTGAAACAAGGTCTGAATTCAGTTTGAAACCCAACAGGTGCAGTCTAATACTGCTTCCTTAATTCAGCTACTGATCTATGTTTATGCTTGTGGAGGACAGCATATTCTTAAATCCACTATGGCATTAATTAAATTAGTCTAAGTGCCTCTTGTTTTATCCCATCTTCTACTATCAAATTTACCTCAGACAGTGCTCTGTTTCTTTCCCTTCCCCTCCAGAAATGCTCCTCGTGCCAGATGGAAGACAAAGAGTTCTCAAAAAGCTTTTAAAATAGATTTTTCTTTATATTTAATTTATATAGAAACACAAAATAAACCATATAAAACATTTAATACTGGCTTTATAAGCTTGAGTTTTAATATTTGGAAGTGGAAGGAGATAAAAAGCTAATGGCAAGCAAAGTCTCCAGTGACATATCACCACTTGTACTCAGTCTTTTCTTTGGATAACCCAGGCAATTTAAATTGTACCTGATATGCATAAGCTATTTCTCAATTTTACATGCTAATTATTTTTACCAACATTTGCTGGTAGCACAAACCAATGCATATTGCCAAAAATAATAATTTACTAGGCAAAAAAAAAAGTAAAAGTAAAAAAGCAGCATTACTGTGAAATTTCTAGTTACAATAACAAGGAGGGTCCCTCAGCTTGTCCCCCTTCTTTCAAATCATGGATAACTTAACAGAGCACAGGGAAATGCTGCTTAGTATCCTTCCCATAGAAGGGGAAGGATAAAGACTAACCTATATTTTTCTCCACTCACAGGACACAAGAAGAGGAGAATTTCGACCACCTTACTCCTTTCACGCTGCCAACAGGGCTGGAAAATGAGACAACTCAAGGCACGACTTCCTTTCCCTTTCCTGCAGGCTGGGATGTGCTCATACTTGGGATGCATACAGAGAGTTTTGTCTCTCAAGCAATTAAGCATCATGCTTGGCATATGCAAATGAGAGGATAGCATTGCCTCCTAACACAACCTTAATTCAGAATTTTTGGATGCTAAAGTTGTAAGGCATTGAAGTAACGCAGCCAGCTCAGACAGCAGATCATAATTCAATGTCAATCAATCAAACCCATAATATACCGTGCAAGCGACGTGCAGGCTTATGAAAATTAAAACAGATTAAATGTACACTAAAAAAAAGTATTTTCTTAAATCCCAAGCTGCTCAAGGTACCTACCTAAAAAATGTGAAGATTGTCTTCCATAAAAAATGCCTTGTGACTACAACAAAGAGTGAACTCTGGTGCACCAGCAGATTTGAATTCCCAGTAATTCTATGAGCACATGAACAAACAGTACTCCTAAGTATATTAAAAGTATCTTTGAAATCAGATATAACATGATTATTTTTATAGTTCTGGGTATTTGGAATGCAACTTTTAGTTATTAACCAACAACTAGTCTTTTGATTATATGAAGTAATACAGGCATTATCTATTCTCTGTTTTGAAACTAGGTGCATAATGTTGAGGTAATACAGTTTTATGAACATTTGCAGTGTGTTCTCTTGATCACAGTTGTACTTCAAAGCACAAAATGAAAGACTTTTTGGAGCATAGAGCAACTCAAGTGAATTCAGAGCAAGTGAAATGGCACTGCCACTTAGTTTGTACAAACCTGAAATTTAAAATTCAGGTTCAAAACTATCTGTTCCAGGATTATGGCTTTCGAAAGAAGGAAAAGCCAGGAGGGGAGAAAATTTACAGAAGACATTGGAGGAAAGCTCAGTCACTGAGAATACTTGTATTCTATCAAAAATTCCTATTTTAATTCAGAAACCCGTATATATCAAATAACTCATGATATTTAGGGTATATAATTTTATTACTGTAAAAATGTTTTTTTACATGAACAATTTTTAGTCATGTGAATAATCACTGCCTAGTAAATCCCAGCATAATCTTCTGGGATTAAGAGTTTGCAGAATCAGACCTTTGTTAGGTATTTAATAAATATTATGCTCATTGATGCTCAAAAAAACCCCCAATTTAAAACCTTACGGCATTGAAGGATAAACTACTATACTACTCCATAGAGTTTTGAGGGGAAAGTAGTGCTTTTATGAAGACATTCACCCCCAGAGACAGTTGGTATGAGAGGATGTGTGAAAGCTACCATGATATGGACCTCAAAACCAGAACAGTCAGCCAGACATCCAGAAGACCTCAAAACAATAACAAATAGCGAGTTAAATTCCAATCTTTGTGGGTTTAAAGTTCACTTCTTTGTTTTCTTTTCTAAATCAGTTGCTAAAAAAAAATCTCAATTAACCAAACATAATGTATTTTTTAAGAATAGCAAGATTTATTACAAAAAAAACAAATGAACAATTGCACTGAAACTGAGAAGAGACTGCTAAGACCTGTCACATTTGGCACCGCAGCTTTGCCTTTCTATGTCTTGTAGAGATTTTCATGGGGAATGGTCTAGAATGCCCAAGATACCAAGGGTACCTTGGTCCTCCTGTCCACCCCCTTTTTGGCAACATTTCTCCCCGGGTGTACATACACAGCTGGAGAAATCTAGGCATTATTTCTTGCTTACTTGCTGTGTGAAGGGTTCATGATGCTCCTGGTAGCATTTTTACCACCTGATGCATAAGATACAGGCAGAGTGTGGCCTTTCATTTGAAGCAGTGTTCCAAATCCACTTCTACTTTATTTTGTTATTGATTTGTCTGCACAAGAGTCCTGGTATAAGAAAGAAAACAATACTACTCTCTAGAGGCAAGCAAAAAGAGACAGCCTAAGTTTTCCCCAAAGTTTTGCCAATGTTCAGCATTAGTGACTGGCAATGTTTCTGCTATTCCATCCTGGGAAGACTCACAGAGAGGCTGCCAAGCTGTTCTGGCACAGTGATGTGGGCTCCCAGGAATGCTGCTTTGCCATACTGCACAATAATGGAAGTATCCTTCTATTGCATCAGGGTTATTTCATGGTAGCCACTGTTCTATCTACTCTGGAACTGTTCAGTGGCACTAAAGTGCTTTGGCCTTCACTGTTCCTTGAGGGAGCAACAACTGGTCTACGTTCAGCCTTTACTTGGAAGCCTGGGAAGAGCCTGAGCAATTTAAGGTTACACTGGTGGGAATGCCCTGCCCTCTGTTGTACTCCATCTCTCTTCCACCCATATTTTGGACTGTAAAAATTTCAATGGGAGCAGACAAGACCTCTCTAGAGATTCCTGATTTTATGACAGATTTTTGCCACAAACCAAAGGGAGGCTCCAAATTGGCAAATAATATTTGCCTTTGTACAGCGTCTTTTTCTCAAAGCCGGCAAATAATGATTTAAACACACGCTCATGTATTTTAGCAGGCAGAATTTGGCAGAGAAGCACACTGTGGAGAAATCCAGCCGTGCCCTGCTTGTGCCAATATGAACTTGATCACTGGTTCTTTGAAGTGATAGTGAAGTCTCAAGTGTCCTCTATACCTCTATGAAAACAGTATTCATTAAACAGGTTAATTAATAGCCTTGTTTTATGGACACTGGAAATAAGACTAGTAACTCCTTATTCTTTCTGGGTTTCATCCTATGCCAGTTTCCTCAGCATGACTGCCCTCATCTAGTCAAGGAAATGACAGATTTGTAACCTGCAGTTTCTTTTTCCACCCCCTCCAGAGGAGGAAAGGCCAATGTTAAAACAATACCTCTTGCACTTGCAAGAAAAAAGTTGTCTGCTTTGTGTTATCTCCTTGTTACTGTGAGAATTAATTCCAAGAGCAAGAAGCAGCCTCTCTGTTGTCAAGTGACTGTAAGTGATATGTAGTAAATGATACACAGAACGTAAGTAGTGGTCTAAATCCAGAATGCCCAGAACTGTTACTGCAAGGAAAGGTATTACACCAAAGATGAGCCTAAGCTGTGCAACTCTGCATGGTAATGTGGCTCTGGGGCCTCTGACTCCTAGTCCCCGTTTACAGATGCATGATGCAGTACACCCAGGATGTGGATTTGCTCATTGGACTTTCTTTGGGAATGATGAATCGTTGATCTTCTGATCTAACCCTTCCTGCAAAAACCCTTACAGTGTCCTCTCATCACAGCACAGCTCACCTGGTGGTTACTGCACATACAATTTCCAGCAGCTGACTAGTGTGACACCAGCTCCATATGACACGTGTGACCCCTGTGAGTCCCATCACACGGCTCTGGTGAGTGCCCTGCTCGCAGTCCAGCCAAGCTCACCCACCACACAGCCAGCAGCAGAGCCCTGCTAAGAAACATGAATAACCAGAGGACTTCTCTGAAGGAAGTCTTGGTCACTTGCAGTGTGGCAAAGGAAAACTTCAAGTACTTAAAATGTAATTTCACAAGTATCCTTACTATTCTTAGTACTTAGGACTATTATTCATCCTTTTCCCTCAAGCTCATTTTCTAATTTTCCCTCTTCAGCATTTGTACTCAATTCTATTTCAAGTTGTGTGTGTAGGGTTTTAATTATCTTCTATTCTGGGGCATTAAAAGATTCTGAATCATCCCACCTTCTGGGAGATTACTAAATCCAGTGATTATCAACAAAAACGCTGTTGAATGCCTATTATCCGTGTTAATTATTCAATTAAAAAATATGTTGGAGCCTTCAGCAGGACACTTCCATTTCATGGTTGAAGGGAACAAAAAAAATCTTTCAAGATTGCTCTAAAGCAATTATTTTAAAACTTGTTTTTCAGAGCTAATCTTTCTGGGGTCCCCACGTGCTGGTACAATAAAACCAGTGCACAGAGACCAGTGGATGGGGCAGCCCATGCAGAAAACATGCAGTGGATGCAGAGTCTGGTCTTGGACACCCCATGAAGATAAAGCCCTAATTGACACCTTTTCTTTCCTGAGTAGAATACATTTTGTTTCTGCCTTACCTTTGCAGACACACGGATGCTGCCACATGTGTTAGTAACTCAAGACTCTTCTGGTTTTAGTATTTTAAGCAAACATTCATGATCAGGAAGGTAATTTTCGGCCTAATCAACCACAAGTTGATGTAGTTCAGAGTGATTTCTGATCTTTCTAGCAGTTTCTAGTACTTCAACCTTTATATTTCTTAAACTTTTTAATCTTGATTTTGCAATCGTGTCTCTATGCCATCTTATCATCTGGCTACAGCCTGAAATGAGTTGCCTGACTAAGCTGGCAAGGAAACCCAGCAGCAGATGGAAAAGTAGCCTGGGATGGAGTCCTTTCCCAAGAGGTATTTACACCAGTCAAAGTCCTCACTGAAATGTACTTCCTCCCAGATCTGTCAAGCTGGTCTTAAATTCAGAGAAGCCCTTATATTTCATCACCATGGCAAAAGAAGCTACTCCAAAACTCCTCTAAATCCTACCAACAAAAACCTGGGTGCATTTCAAAGGAACCTTTCATTTCTGGAATCTGTTTGTGGCACCTGTGGAACAAGAGTTAGGCAACATAGAGTAGCTTGCCAAAACAAATAATTCTGAAATTATCCAACCCAACAAGCAGCCCTACATGAAGATCTTACATTACCTGTCTGAGGTTGCCATTATCAGAAAATTTAGCCATTACAAATAAAGATGCTCTAGAATGCAGCATGTGAGCAGAATGTCACTCTAGAGGTTTGTCTGTGTTAGGCAACAACTTGCAAGGCTTGCCTGCCTTTTGTACTTTCACAAAGATTTTGAAGAGCACTTTAAAACGGAAGCCACCATAGAATAGCACCTACACATACTCTGCTTCAAGGAAGGATAGGAGCAAATAGGTTTTTTCCAAGAGATGGCATAGGCAGGAAGCCTATTAGTGCCTTGTAATTCCAGTTACAGTCCCTGCCCACCCCAGCAGCAAAAACAACATGGATGTTAACATGGGAAACTGAGCAGATAAACAGGAGTCAGCTGTGTGTGATGCAAATGAATGGGTCAGGGATCACCATGAAAGGGTCCTGTCAGACATATAATACATATTTTTATACATACACATATAAATACACACTCGATTTAAAATATGAAACAAGGAGGAATATATAAACATCAGACTTTCTATTTTCAGGTGCATTAGCATCTGCTATAGAGACATGAAAAGCCAAAAAGGTTAGATAAATGCCTATATGCAACTCATGACTTCATGTGAGAGAACTGTGTCTGCTGCCTGTCTCTAGGGTCTGTTCTTTCGTTTGGGGCTAACTGAAAAGGTTTCTGCTTCCCATCTATTTCCAGCCAAATGTAGAAGCTGTGACTCCAGCAGACCACCCCAACTACCATGGCCACACTTGTTTAGAACAACACGGTTGTATCCTTCATTGGGCCACTCCACACCTCTGTGTGGATGGCACAGACAAAACACTACTGCTCCATGGAGAAAGTTTCCGACATAAAATGGACAAATTACTCTTCCCAGGCCAACCTGGGAATGATTCTGCTCAACCTACCGCATCAGGCTTGACAGAGAAGACAACTGCCATTTAGTAAATCCACCCACTTGTTAGCTTCACACAGGCTTAGGTCAGTTAATGAGCAGCATTTCTATTCTCCTATCCAAAGCAAAGCACAGAAAAGTAACATAAAATCAAAATATTTGAAAAGTCTGTAAGTATTCTGTTTAAGTTACTGTTTCCATCCCCATTTGCTTTACTCAGTTGCTTAACTTAAAAAAAAATGCAAATTTTAATGCAGGGCCACTGTGTATGTGCATGTAGATGCCTGACACACCCTGGTGACTTGTTTTTACAGGAGCTGCACAGTAGTCCTTGTGTTGCCTCAGTAACAACTCCTACACCAGGATACTCGAGGAAACCAGGGCACAGCTTAATGAGTACCATGGCACGTCTCTGTGGTCCTAAAGCTACCTCAGTAGTGTCTGGGAGGAGCCTGTTTACTTCTTACCTTCACATTTTCAAAGAGAACATGAAGTAGACTGTGTCACCCGTGACACACGTGCAAATCCCAGTGCTGTGCAGAGCCATGTAACACAGTTACTGGCACAAATTATCCCAGGGAAATGACCAGACTGTCTATTGGGTTTGGAGTCTTTTCCTAAATAACCTCTACCGGGGTTTTTTTGTTTGTTTTTTTGAACCCTGTCTGAATGCAATTTATGAAATTAAATGCTCTGTAACAATGAAAAGACAAGAAATGAAACAAAGGGGGAAAAAGAAGCCTGAGCACTGAGAGAGAATAGGGAAAATCCTGGATCCTGTAAGGAAAATATCCCAGCTCAGTGCCCACAAGACTAAGTGACATTTTACAGTTCCCAAACCACATTCCGGATTCCATGTGCTGCCTTTGTAAGGGAGTTAGCCTATAGTGAAGGAGAACTGGGGAGCTGCAAGCACACCATTGGTAGCAAAACCAGCAAGGAGAAAAGCAGGACAGATGCTTTATGAACAGCTGAGTTGGATGTGACAGGATTCTCAACAGCTCGTAGGGAAAGTTTAGCAAGTCAGCAAGTAAACAAGCTAATGTCTTCTCCTGGTTTTACCTTTCTACTTTTTGCAATTGGAATCTTATTTATAAAAGCTGTTTACTTTTTCCTTACTCAAACAGCCTAAAGCTGCCAGCCCAGTCTGGACTGAATGCTCTTTTTTTTTTTACTCCTTTTTGCTTTTCTGGTCAGGAAACAGACAGAAGATGCAGGCCAGAGAGCCAATTCAATAAGGTTTTTGTGATTTTTTTCAAAGATATCCAGTTCCTAAAAGGATTTGAAGGGTCAATAGGTGTCAAAAATACAATTTGCTCTGGAACAACTACAGCACCTCTTCACATTTTTATAGTAATTGTTAGGGACAAGACATTATTCTTGCAATTAGGGGACAAATGCAACAGTCTACAGGACCTGACAGATCAGCAGAAAACAGCAGTGTACATGGAACATGACAGCCACCTCAAATGTGCTGTAACCCCACTTTGCAGCTGAAGCTCTGCAAATCACAGCAAGCGATTCTTTAGAGCAGCTCACCAGCAAAATCTTTGTGAGCTTCACAATTAACTTCGCTAGGATCAGAATTCAGTCCAAAGACAAACGACAATCTAAGGACAAGAAATAAAGATCCAATGGTCAATACGAAATGACAGCCATGTGGAAAGAACAAACTCTTTTTCTTCCTTTAGTTATTGTGAGCCCATGTCTGGCTGTTGTTTGTCTTATAGTTTTATCCAAATTACACTCCAATTTTAAGCATTCATTATTCCTTAGAGATGGATTTGATGATAAATTTCAGTGCTGGCTCAAGGGTGCCTTCAGTTTGAAGGGGACAATCTCTTCCTTACAGAGAGGCTTTGACACACTAAAGATTTTAACTCTGTATCTCACACTTTTTTATTTACAAAATTGGGTAAAGAGAAAGCAAAGAAGGGCTACTACATTTTCCTTACCCTATCCTTCCTCAAGCTCCTGGTATTTGCTTTTGTCTGTGGCAGGTTTGATTCTTATACATTTTGACACTGCACCCTAAATATGGTTTTAGACATTTTTTTTCAGTCTGTGTCCTTTTTTAATAGAAGCCAACTGTATTAGTCCTTGGAAAGAACTACACAGAAGGCCAACTAATGAGATCTCTTTATCCCCAGTAAAAAAAACTGGACTACACCTACATTCTATAGTTATTCGTGGGTATTGATCACAAAAAAGTAACACAAATATTTCTTTGAATTTTATGATTTTACAAGTGCCTAAAGTATTCTCTTACCTCTTAGCCTCAGAATGCAATGGGAAAATGTATTTATTCAAAATCTTTCTAAAATACACAACAATTTAATTTAATTGAATCTTATTTATTCAGATAATCATTAGAAATAATACTTTTTCTGAATTCACAAAAATAAAAAGCAAAATAGTTTCTCTCAAAATAGTTGCTTGTTTTTCATTCCTCTTTCTTACATTACTCGAATTTCTCAGTCATTTGTTGTTCTCCGTCACTCAGATGCTTTACTGAAATAGATGGCAATGCTACCAGAAAGCTCTGTCAGATGGCTCTCAGACAACACACTATATCACCTTAAATGTATGTAGCTCATGTCCCACATTTGGCAACAATTTGGTTCGTTCTCTGGAACTTTATGTCAAGTACACAAAATATGAGAAAAATGTACAAGCAATGCCCTGAGTATACAGAAACAGGACTATCAACCAAACGGCTCCTAAGGCCCATCTTAATTGAAATGTATTTTAATAATATGAAATATTTTAAGCTCATTTAGAAAAAAAAAATCAGAACTTCCTGAAATTGCCTTTTCACCCAGACACCTTATGTCTGGGTTTTATAAATGCCTTTGTTTATGTTGTTACCATCGTGTGCTGTGTTGTCCTCCTTTCTAATGAATTAAATACAAACATCGGAAGAAATGAAATTCAGCTGAGAAAGAGAAACTGAAGTTGTTTCCTCAAATTTATACATGCATGTGGATACAGGCATTTTAAAAAGCTGTCGAGACACTTAAAATGTATTTAATCTAATAGTTTTCTCAGTGGTTCTGTGTGAGTACTAGTGACATCTGCTCCAACTTTTTAAGTACAAAGGAAAAGGATTTAAAAAGCCTTACCAGCTTTTAATCCACAGTTTTCTTCTGAGGCCTTTGAAAAGCTGAGTAAATACGGTTTCAAAATCTATCAGGATTGTAAAGGTCATTTACCACTGTATGTTAAACAGTGGCATTTCTTCATTACTAACTTATATTTCTCGCAGTTTTGTGGTGCATACAGCGGTGCTTTCCCTTACAGACTCGAATATTTTGGAAAAGAAAAGATACGTAATGATTTAGCACATAGTTTAGGTGTGGTTCTTTAACCCTGGTAACTAGTACAGAGAGATACCTTCTGCAAGAAAAAAAAAAAAAAGGTCATGAATTTATCAACATATGAATTCTGAAAGCAAACCTGAAAAGGAGAGCAGCAAAGGAAGGAAGAGGATTTATCACAAGAACCAGCAGATAATTGTAGCAAAAGCACATTATAAAGGTGAGTCATCCAGCAAAGGATGAAACAAAAAGCAAAGTGTTAGGACAGAGATACCGTTGAAAAAAGCACATTGAGCTAGATAACATACACACAGCATTTAGTCCTTAAAGTACTCTAACACAACCAGCCAAACCTGCTGTCTTTCAGTTTCTAAACACAATTACATCCTTTGATGAGCAAATAACACTATTACGTGCCATCTTTCACTCTATCCCATATGCGCAGTCATCAGTTCGCTTAGCATACTCCCTTAACATTGTCTTTAGTGTCTGAACCAAGAGGTAAATTATTACCATATGCTTTTCAACAACACTTGAGCAGCCCTCCACAACCACTGCTGCTGGTTTCCACGCTGCTGCCATGCCCTCCGTCTCAGCAGCTCGGAGACAAACAGAGCAGCCTGGCTCTGTATTCCAGCAGCCAGGCTGCTCATCCAGGACCACGGCAGACTATTATTTCTTGAGTGCACCCCGAAGAAATGAAGGAAATAACTTTTCTGTTCGTCTGGGGATCATGGAATACAGGAGGCTCCTAAACGGAATTTTTCAGTAGCAACAAAGTTGACATGTAGAAATTGATGCTGTTGTGCCTAATTACTAAGCTAGAGACCTGTTGCTCTCTAGGCACGCAGCATTTCCGCAGGCAGGCAACAGTGGGAGTCTCAGAAGCTGGTTTAGAGCTGCAGTCCCCAAAAGCATCACCACAGCTTTGTCAGACTGCATTGACACAGCCCCGAGGGCCCCGCTGGTCCTGCCCTGCCAGAGCAGTGGGCATGGCCCCATGCAGGGCCAGGAGCTGGACTCGATGACCCTTGTGGGTCCCTTCCAGCTCGGCCTAAACCGGGATGCTGTGATTCCAAAGGCTCTCTCTCACTCGGGAACACGAGCACACACTGCAGAAAGCACGTTTTGGTGCCTGACCCACAGCGGGTCCAGAGCTTTCCACGGCGCATTCAGCTCTGTGAGAAAGTGCCCAGCATCCAAACACCCGCCCACGGGCATGTTTCTACGATTCCACGAAAACAATTACTGCTAAATTGTTTCCAATCTGCCGGCGATATGTTTGTAACTGGGGAAGCTGCAGTTGTTGCAATGGGCGCTTAGATTTACAAGGTAATTAGCGCTGACAGTTCCCAAACCTACCATCTCGTCGGAGAGTATGGCACTTCCAAACTGTGCTGGGATACATACATCCTTCTGTGCTCAGGATTTCTAATAAATTACACAAATATAAAGGAAAGCTGCGGGATTCATTCACTTTCGACCAAATTTGCATGGAAAATCTGTTTTTCATATTGTGGAATGGATGCTTCTGACACACAGCAGCTCTAGTTCTTTGCTTCAAGGAACAAAACCAAGGCAAATGACTGCAAGAAGAGTGACAACAGAAAGTCTGAATTATGAGAAACAGAGACACATCATTTCTCGTCAAGGAGCAAACAAATATAATAAAAATCCACGGCACACGCATTTTTGTGTTAAATCACTGCAGGATCATTAAATTTGGTGCAATTTTACACATACATACACACATATGCAACTAAAACTATAGTAGTATGTGATAATAGAATGGTTTGGGCTTGAAAGGACCTTAATTACCTAGTTCCAATCCCCCTGCCATGGACAGGGATGTGGTAAGACTTGCTTTATTGCCTGTCTTGTAGTTCACCATTGAAGGTTTAACTGCTTTGCTGTATGCAATAGCAATTGACAAACAGTATGTGATACTCTGAAATATAAACAGAGAGGAATTTTCCCCAGGAATTGTCCCCAGCCAGTCTTTGGAAAGTTACTACTTGGAACAAGTACTAATATGTAAGCAGGACATTCCCTTTTCTGCCTCGTTGCCCCCTGTATGATAATTAAATGAAATGACCATTCCAGAAGAAATACTCACTCATGTATTATTTTAAAATTGTGATAAGAACACAAGAAAAAATAACAAATGCACAAATATAACATGAAATGAACTGTAATGCAAGATTTAAATACAATCAATATGTAATTCAAGCTGCCTAGAAGAGGCAATACTTTTCAGACTGTTGACCTGAAGGGTACTTTTTTTATGTTTAGGCTGAGACATTTCCCTTAAATGAGATTTCAAAGTGCAGTGTTATACTATTTCAGAAACACAACAACAAAGCAAATCCTACCGTAGCATATGGTGATTGAGCTGAGGTATCAAGACAGGTTCAAATGCAGCAACTTCACTGCTAACTACAAGCTTAGCTAATAAAGAGAACATAGAAGCACTTCTTTGGCTTTGTCTCCCTATTAATTTACTAAAAAATAGCACACAAGATCACTTTTAATCACTGGTTTTACTAGAGAACACAACACTGTCTTAAGCCCAGCTTCTTATGGAAAAGGATCCCAGAACTGCAGTTAACATCAAGCATAAATTTAACTGTCTGCTTGTCTGGTAGGATCACCATGGTACCCAGATGCTTTCTAGATAAATCTAAAACCACAATCAAAGTGCATGCAATCTGTCAAGGTAAATTTACACAGCAGTAAACTCATGGGGAGCTGTGATTTCAAGTGCAGCATGCAGGTCTAAGTCAGGGTAACCACCAGTACCTGGTCCAGGAGACCTGCACAGAGGTCAGAAACATTAGTTATTTCTTCAAAATAAACTTTGATAACCATAAACTCTGACAGTGGTCTCATTGAAGACAGAAGCATAGCTTAAGGTGGGACACACTGGGCAGTCACAATGGATTTTGAAGGTCAGCTAAGGCAAGGAATATTTTGTGAATCAAGCTGTACACTATGAATGTGGGAGGTGGGGTGATTGCTATTCCAGCACCAGGAGGGTACTGGCATTTCCAAGATTTGTAACTCAAGCTTGCCCAAAATAAGGAGAGTGAGACAACCCCAAGCTTTGGTTTCTTTCACATTGCATCTAGGTTTCTGAGAGCTTGCGTTGCACTTGAATCACACAAACAAGCTTTGTTTCATAATAGAAGGAAACAAACTTAGAAAAAAGATTGATTGATTCTTATGTAAACCCTTGTTTCCTGGAGCTGAGCTTTCAAGCAAAACATCAAATACTATAGTTGCATAGCAACCTCCCCACCCCCATTACAGGTGGACCGGTTGGCCAGTTCCACCTTTCCTGTTTCTCCAGGCTGCACAAACACAGTGCTTGAATAGGTAGGATTTATGTCAGCAGGGTGAACTTCCTAGTTTGTGGACAACTTGTATTTAAGAAAACAAGAGTCCTACCCAAAACAGCCTGAGGTGGAAAGCTGTGATGTCCTGTGTTTATGTATTCCAGCATATTATGAAAATGAATAGCATCTAATGTCTTATAAACTTATTTTTACACCCTCATCTTATGATGATTGGATTACTCAGCTAAGTAGAAGGCATTTGAGTGCAAGCAACACTATGCTTAGTCAATTTTTATTTGTTGTTAATCACTAATATTTTTGGAAGAACCACAGTATTATATCTGATAATCACAACTAACGCTAAATTTTGTATCACTGACTCTAAGTGAGAAATAACAGCCATCAACACTATATTCTTAATAGGCTTTGTCCATGTCTTTACAACCAGAGTAAGCACACACTAGAAAACAGTTGAGGCTGAATACTGGTATGCAAAAGCATAACACCAATTACAAGTAAGTATGTTCTGCCCCACCTCATTTTGTTCTCCCTTTTATTTGTTGGATGACTGCTATGCTAAATACTGGTAAGTTCCCTCTTTGATTTCCAATCCTCCTTTGATGCCTCTGTTTTCCTTCCAAATGCTTCTACTTTCTGCCCTTCTTATTAGCTGCTAATACTCTTAAACCCAAAACGCACGTGACTTTTTCTGTATTAAGGTAAAGCTAAAACACTTCAAAAATGACTCATCATCGCAAGCTGTGACTCAAGAGCAGGATTCACAGAAAGGCACTTCTGGCGTCCAAGAGTAATGTGGCAGGGAAAAGTCCTGCAACAGACATAAAAAGAGCTAAGTTAGTGCCGTGCCATTTGCCCCGCTGGGCGGCTGCCAGGGACGTGCTCCCTGCCCAAGCTCCGCTTCCAGCCGCGCCGAGCAGTGTTCGGGGTTTGCCTGCCACCTCCCGGGTGACTCACGGCGCTGGGGACAGGCACAAGCCGCAAGGGCGGATGTAGCCATGGCAGTGGTCATTAAACACGTTTTAACGACTTCAAAAATGCTCAGGTTACAAAGTCAGACCCGCAAAAATTAGGGAACGCTGCCATCGGTGAACTGCGCTATTTGGATATGTTACCTCATCTTTCTCCCTCCAGCTGCGAGGCTGGATTTGGACTCCACTTTAATCCAGTACACAAACAAACAGCACTTTTCAGTTGGGTTTTTTTTGTCATTGTTGCTGTTGGTTACGTTTTTTGTTTCTGTTTCTTGTGTTGTTTGGTTTTGGGGTTTTTTAACTTCGTTGTGTAATTTGAAGTTTTCTAGATTTCTTCTCTGTTTCTGCCTAGAAATTCTGTCCAGCAGAGCTGGTGGATGTTAGTTTCTCTGGGATTTTCAGACCACTGGACACTGTTGCAGCTTGGCAGTGGGCAAGAAGGAATGCCATGGAAATTCACAGAGAACTGATCTGCACACAGACTATACATCCAAGGCATTCAGGACATGTTACACTCACTGAATGTACACTATAAAGGGTACACCCATAAATATCTGCCCACAACTCCTAAGGAAAAACCCCAGTGAAACCTTGCCTTAGAAAATAGCCATCTGTTGCCTTAAACAACTTACAGCCCTATGTTCACTGCTTATTGTTTCATCCTTAAAATACAGCTCTGAACAGGGAGATCCAGCTTCAGATTCCATTTCATCGTGATAAATTTTCCAGAGAATCCTCAAGGTGATATAACTAAACATTGATGAATACTAACACTGATCCATAACAGCAAGTAGTGCTATAGAAAGGCAACAACTAGTTACACTGGAAAAGAATGACGCAGTGAAAACAGAACAAGATTTACAAAAAGCTTGTTTGGTTGACGTGGATTGTTTATACTTTTCCTGGAAAGCTGAAAAGCTGCTTACAAAACATAAACGAGGCAATACTGTACTAAATAGCATCAAATGATAGGCAATTCAAGCAAATGAATTGATGTTGAGGAGGCTAGAATTCAATCCAGAATTTTAACATCTAATTACACTATTAAAATACATTACTCCAACTATATAGTCTGCCGTAATTATTTTCTACTAATCGCCCTAGTTATGCAGTAATCCACTCACCTTTGTTTTGTTTATATACTAAATTTCTAAACTAATTTCAATCCTTAAATAAACTAATTTTAAAACCTGACAAATCTCTCTCTGTTCTCCTCAAAAGAAACTTACAAGCATTGCATGTTCATCTTTTACCAATGCACGTCACTGATTCCCTTCTTTTTAATTTCATAACAGACTGTGATCATGAAGCCCCAGTCACTGGGCAACGGGGGACACAGCAATCCATTCTTTGCTATTGTTGTCATAACTAATGTTTCTGCTCCTATAACCTGGACACCTTTCATGATACGTGACCCTCTCTGCATTTCCCATACTATAAACCTCTCCTGGGATGACAGACACCAGCACTGCAGACACTGGAAGCTGGAACAGTGCACAGTGTTTGCTCTGATGCCTTTCCTGCACACACTGCCTGCAGCAGTCTCTGACTGAGTTTCAGCTACTGAGCTCAACACTTCAGTCTACTTCAGCACAGCAAATCATGTGTTTAGGGCAAAACCAGGCTCTCTGTAGTGCTGTGCTGTATGTGACGTGGGGATCAGAGTCAGAAAACGTCCAGAAAGAAATGTATTTCAGAGTATCACTCACGCAACTGATGTGATGCCACAGCTCCTCCCAGTCACATACCCACGCAAATGGTTTCAGACACTGACATTGCTGTCAGCTGAAAGGCCCTTACAGGACACAGATTTCTGCTGAGTACTATTGCCTTCTCCTCCTTCCCACTCATTCCCCTCAGCTGCTTCTCTCACTCCTCACTATAGACTCCAGCCCAAGAAAACAAACTCAGCAAAGCTTGTTTGGGTTTTGTTTCCTCCCTTGTCCTTGCCAGTGATGCGCCCACTTAGTGAGACACACCTCACTGCCAGCCAGTGGGCCTCAAACGGGGAGCAAAACCAGTTTTGGCAGAAGGATGAATTTAATTCTTAGTTATGGCCTATGGGAATATAAATTTAGAGTGCTTTCTTTTTTTAGATCACAGAATTCCCATTGCGTTGTCAATTTAGAAATCCAAAAGGCCTGATTACCGGTTCTATAGGGAATTCAGGTACTGCAGAACTCTTAGCTCAGGAAACAACCATCCCTTTGTCAAGAGCAAGACAGGATCTCTCAGTTTTCAGGTCAACAGATCTTCACCCTGGGTATGCTGAAACCCACCCTGGAGTAGGGGTGACAGCCCACGGCCTCCAACACCATGGCGACACCATGGGGAGGACAATCCCTGCATCCTCTGCACTCAGGTAGCTTAAGATTCAGCACTCACACAGGGAAATTAATGTGGCAGTTCAAATCTAGGAGCTGCAAACTTTCTCCAGCGCTGAGCAAACATTACACTCCTGAGCGAATCCTTTGGCAAACAAGGTAGGCAACAATGTTTTTACAGAGTTGCACAAAACCTGCAATTTCATAACTAGTATGAAGAAATCATTTGTTGTGGCAGCTAAAATCACTTGGAAGACAGGCATGTCAGCTCTATTTGATAATGACTGCCCCAACTCAGCTTCTTTTCAAGTTTGCTTCACTTACAGTTTGCCAAGAAGTTGGCCTGGCAGCCTTTAAGGTTCAACACCTATTAAAGATTTCATTTTTTTCTACTTGTTTTTTTTTCTTAGTACCATATAATTTTTGTTTATCTTTTTCCAGGCAGAAAATATATATAAATACCACTGAACTGTAGGCACAGTGGTCTTCAATTCGTGCCCAGCTTTGGGTTTTTTTTTTATTTCTGGAGCATTCCTTCCCAGAGCAGTGTAATCCACAAGTTTCCCTGTTAATTCATTGTTGCCATGAAGTTTCACACCAATTACTGAGCTAAGCATGAATCACTAGAGCCCAGTGATATATGTTAATAATGTCCCCTTGCTCTGATATCACAAACCAGCAGGAAATTAAAGTGCAGCCTTCCTGAGCAGACAGGCCTGTAATCATGTCCCCATTGCTCCAGTTACCCTGGGGCTGGAAGCCTCCAGTGACTCCATTGGAGGTGACTCAGCTTCAGAAGGAAGGGAAGGATTTAGAAATTCCCCATTCTGAAACAACTCCTGGGCTGTGCAGAAGGAATTAGCAATTCAGTAGTTGTCGCAAGCTTAGCTGCTGCATCCCCCATTATTTGCCATCCACAAGGAAGCTCCAAATCAGCCCTGCCAAATGAACTTGTAGCACCACTAAACTCAAGGCAAGGGATTTCTGCATTAGGCCCAAATTTAAGTTATAGAGAGACAAAACTTGAGTTAAGCTAACCTTGCTCTATTTAAACTCTAAATTTTAAACCTTTTCAAACTTACTTTGAAACGTGACCTATCGCTTACAGAGCTTTTTTTTAAGTTATACTGCCCCTTGTGAGATTCACACCAAAGCACAAACATCTTCATTATCACACATGTGTGGAAAGGTTTACATTTAACTGTCAAACAGGGCAAGTTATTAGGACTGGAGTGGTAAGGTACAATGTACCGGTAAGAATTTGATTTTCTTTCCTCTTAATTCTCTGCAACCAACACATCAGAGTTAAGACCACGTCTTAGAGCTGCAGCTCCTTCAAGCCATCACAGCAGGAAGGGAACAGACACCAGCTGTATTTCCAGCAGCAGGGGCTTGCCCAATGTCTGTCCCGTGGATGGAATTACAGAACTCAAGAACAACACCAGTTTGAGAGAGAACACATTGCTTTATTGTTACATGGGATGAGGGACTGTAGGAGGAAAGGAGCAAAAGTCTTAATGACATCTTAGTGACATCACTCATCGCTAGCTCGTTCCATTAGGCAAGGTGCTGTTGGTGCTGCCATCTTCCAAAAACATCTTTATCATTCTATGAAACTGAAGGAGGCAATCCCAAAAACAGAAGCAGCTAAAATTAGAACAGGAATATACTTAGGAAAAAAAAAAAACCTAGGGAAAAAAATCAACTAGGCCAGTGGGACTGCTGACACTCTGCAGTCCTAGAATAACATACCTCTTGTCTCATTAGAGGTTTCAGCAGCACTGCTTTAAGCAATTACTGTGAAGGAATTGGTTCCTAGATGGGAAATGAAAAAACAATACACTGATGAATTGGAAAGGTTTTCAGGGAAAGAAATTGTATTTATTTACCAAGTATTTTCAAAACTGAGTCTGTTGTGACATGGAAGGAACAGGCCCTAAGAAACAACAAATCAGGCCCATATCACAAAATCATTGTTCTCTGAGAACAGGACAGCTTATCTACCACCACAGATACCATGATAACAGATAACACAGCATGTTTGTATTTCAGTTTTGAAGAATCAAAGTTCTGAGAAGAAAAATGTTACTGCAGAGATGAACCAAGTGTTTACTACCTGCTCCCTTTTCCTTTCCCAGGTGAAACTTCAGGTTACATATTGTATTTTCCTTGTGTCCTATTTCCACACATTTCTATGGCTTAAGAAAATGATTTTTGGAAGATGAAGCAGAAAGGAACCCAGAGCACCAGACCTGGGCTATTTCACGTATTTCTGCACAACTATTATTACTATTACACAATTTTAAGAACACTTACACTGTTGCTGTGAAGGCAGCTAAGTCAGCTTTCACCTTAGGATCTGCCAAGCCTCCTCCGGTACTGTTTTTTTCCACACAGCACAGTTTGTCTGCAGTGGCTGATGCAAAGCCCTTTTCTCATGGTCAGCCCGGCAATTATTTCGCAAACAAAATTATGGGGCTTTAGGAGAGAGCTGCTTCCTGTGCCTTTGGCCTTTTGGGACAGCGGCCTCTTCCCCTGTGTTTTGCACGAGCATCTCTGGCGAGGTGGGGGACGCGGGAGGAACTGGGGCGCTGCTGGCGCCCCCTCAGCAAGAGCGAAGCCACCAAAACCCCCGCGGCTTCCCAGGGGCCCCCCACACGGAGCGGAGGCCGAGCCATGGGAGCGAACAACAACGAGAGCGGCTGCGGGGTCCTGCTCGGACACCCCTCGGGGCTTCTGTACAGAGGGGATGAGAGAGAGCGCAAAGCAGGGATGACGGGAGGGAGAGAAGGACGGAGGGAAAGCGGGAGTAAGACCGGGTCGGTCCTCCTTCATGGCCGCGCCCCGTCATGGCCGCCCCAACCGTCACTTCCGTCCGCCCCCGCGCGGAGCGATGACGCACTTCCGGTCGCCCGCCCGCGCGCGCCGCTCCCCGCCCCCGGGCCGGAGGCGCCGCCGCCATTTTGCCGCTCTGTCGCTGCCGGGCCCGGGCGCGGCGGCCGCGGCCGGAGCTGCGCTGTGAGCACACGGAGGGGGGTTGTGTGGTTCTAATTAACCCGCTCGGGGCCCCCCGCGCCCCTGCACGGCTTTAACGCACCATGTCCGGAGAGGGAACCGCCGGCGACCAGGTGAGGAGGAAGGGGGGGAGGCCGGGTGAGAGTCAGCCGCGCCCTGAGGGGAGCGCGGCCCGGCCCGGCCGGGGCTCCCCTGCCCTCCATCCCCTGCCCTACAATCCCTTGCCTTCTGTCCCCTTCTTCTGCCCGCTCGGGGTGCCCTGAGCCCCGAGAGGAGCCCCTGGGACCGCACCGCCTTCCCAGGGAACCCACGGGGGGCCCCGGCGAGCTCCGCGGCCTCGGACTCGTTTGTTCCCGGTGTTAGAGCACAGAAAATCCCTACCCGAGTAGTTTGCGGTGCCTGGCGAGGCGAGCGCTTGTCGTTTAATGGACAAGGCCTCGTTAACGGCACCCCTTTGCTATAGGATAAAGCGTTATTAAAACACCCTTAAATTAGAAAAAAAATAGTAAAAATGTTTTATTAGGAGTCTTTGTTGTGCGGCGTACATCCCCTTTGCTGTGAAAATAACCAGAGTTCAGCGGAGTTTGGTTTGGGACCGTGACTTCTTATTTTGCAGGGAGGTGCACTTAGACTGTTGTGTGTGGTCTTTCTTTATCTCGTACTGCTGTGAGATACCTCCTGCTTACGGGCAGAATTTCTCCAAACTGGCCTTTTTTTAGTAGTTGGGATTATGTTTAAAATCGGTGTCAGTTGGAGGGGTGGGGATGGAAGTTCCTGGCTGGGGAGTAATTGATAACATGGTCACATTGTGGCCTTGGCGGCCAGGGTAGCCTTCAAAAACATTTAAAATTAAGCTGATGCCTTTTAAGAAGCCTTTTCTTTGTAGAATGTCACTTCTTTTACAAAACAGGCTGATTTCTCTCTGCCTGGGCCTTTACCCCGAAAGGGTGGTGTGTAAATTTTACAAGACCATAATCCGGGGGAAGGGAGGGGTGGGTGTGGGAAAGGCAAATGCTCAAAGCGTTAAATTCCCAGTTTCTGCCTCGTTGGGAAAATAACCCGTGAACTGCCAGCTTGTGTACTCTGAGCTGGTCAGGTAGTAAATGTACTTGAAGCATGCTTTTGAGCAAGAGATTCTCCAGGATGGTTCACTTCATCACAAGATAGATGGCTGCAAAGGAGTAAGAATATGCTACAGCAAAGTTTTTTTTAATCCTGATGCGTAATGTGTTTCACATTTAATCTTCCCATTCCAGCATATATAAAAATTACATGGATGTTTCATTGCACCATTAAATTGAGTAGTGGGTGTGTGTTTCTGTAGCTTGTAATGTTTTACTATTTAACTTAAACAGTGCTGACTTAAGATTTTATTTTCTTTTGCAAGGTAATATTTGATACTCAGAAAGATAGATTACTGTCTGCACAGTGAAGTAAAAATTACTCTGCAAAATAACAGCTGCAGTTTTGCTCTGCCATATCACAGAGAGGTTTAGCATTCAAAAAACTAAAAGTTTATTTGGAGCCCACAAAAGCACAGAGTGTAACATATGACCATGGGGTTGGTCCTTAGTAAAGGTCATTTTTTTTGCCCATTGTGATTACTGTGTTTGTGTTGGGTGCACTTTAAATAAAAATAAATGAAAAAGCTTTTATTGATGGGGTTAATTTCTTTTTTTTACTGCTCCATACTCTTTATGAAGGCCTGTGGATTCTGTTCTCCTACAGGTCTCTGATTTTGTTATAGTCAGTTACTTCCGTTCTGTCAGTTTTCTTCAGCTTCAGTAGCTTGTCCTCTGCAGCCTTTTATTTCTTACCTGGCAGACTTCTGTTTCTGACTCCTGATGTTACAATAGTCCATGATTTGGTCTGTCTTTAGCCATGAAGTTTTCAGCACCAGAGGCTGCCACTCATCCAGTGGAGTAGGAGAGAGGTCCCTTCAGTGAGCACTGCTGCCAGCCTGCTGTGGGTGTGCAGAGCGTGGGAGACGTGACTCCACCTGTCTTGTGGAAGGAGGGCCAGCAGAGCCTTGTGCTGGGGCAGCTGTGCCCTGCTCTCCCCCCACACTGCAGCTGCTATGGCTGTAACCTAGGGGGGCACCCTAACTTGGGGGGCTCAGTGTCCTTAAGGCTGTAAGTGTGCCTTTCTATGGGAAACCGAAGCCAGGCAGAGGTTGCATTGTATCTGGCTTTCCTGTTTCAGGTTTCATGTGCTGCTTCCATGACTAGCTTCTGAAGTTTTGGGTGCCATTTTCGCTGGCAGTCACATGGATCAGTATAAAGTAAGGGGTGCACAGTTAATATGCATCTGTCCTGTGCATAAGGTGTAAATGTGATAGTTCATGATGCAGGGTAAAGATCCCTAGCAAGTCAGTGTTTTCTGACTCACTGAGGTCTGCATCTTGCTTCCCAGATGGAGGGACTTCCAAAAGCAGCCAGGGAATAACAAATTGTCATGCTGGCTCCACCAAGGACAAAGATCTGGTAGTGTAGAAAGGAAGAACAGAATGGAATGTCAGGTGCAGGGAGGAAGGGAGAGTAAAGGTATTAGTTTCAAGACCTAGGTGGGCTTTAAGAGGCTTTATTGTACTAGGTAGAGTGCAGCTGAAATGTGGCTTTACTGCCTTTAGGCTCCAGAAATTGCTGGGCTGCTTTACTGGGTGGATCAGGAGCCTAAGCTGTGTTATGTAGGTTGTCTCCTCCTTAGATTGTTACTGTAGAACAGGATGGAGCTGCAGCCACCACTGTTTTAGTGTATTTTAAATACTTGCACTGTGTGAACTATGATGGATCCAAATTAATTCCGCAGAACCAGCTGAATGATGTCAGGACTTCAAATCTCTTAGGCCCCTGCCAAACATGATGTTTAACACACCAGAATTTCCAGGGTTAGTTTTTGGAATATTTTTAAACAGTTGGCCCTCTCTGAATCCTAAACATGCACATTTGTAGACTGAAAAGCTGCATCTGCCACTGTTTGCCAGAAAGTTCCCTGAAAAGGTCTTCCCAGTCTTGTGTTAAGATTACAAGGAGCACGTGCTTGCACCTGTGTATGTCTTTATATTGTTCTGGACCTTAATGCACACATTTAGTTTAATTTCAGTTGTGGTGGTTGTTTCATGTACTCTGATAAGACCAAAATTCACTGTGCTGTCTGCCTCTTTCTACATGACACAAACACTTTTTTTCCCCCCCTTGAGTATATACTTACCAGGCATCAGTTTTATCTGAAGATGATGCAACATTTGCACTAATCTTTTAAAGCTGGAACAGGCATTTCTCGCTTCCCGTCACTGTTTCTAAGACACATCCCCCAGTCTGTGATGCATTTTTATTACATGAATACAAATATTCATCTGGTCAAAGACTGAGCCATGGGAAGAAAAGGTGTCTGTGTTGTTCCTGTAACTGTAGAAAATGTCTCTAGAACAGTCTGTTCTCATTTCTTGCTGGTACTTTTGTCCCTTTTTGCTCCTTCCTCCCATTCATGTCTAGTGTCTGTCTGAGGGGGAGCATCGTGAAAGTTTCTCCATTATTAACACAATACTAAATATTGCAGTTAACCTTAGTTTACCATGTTAAAAATAGATGTCAGTGAGTGCAGTGCTGAAAGCAGAAGATTATTCTTGCAGGATTGTGTGGGTTTAACATCTCAGGAGGAGCCATTTGAAAGAAATTTCTCTAAGAGCATATTTTGTATCTTACCCATAAAACTGAGTTTATTGTCATTGTTAATGTTTACTGTAGGAACAGGTTGTAAACAGAATGAATGCAAGCATTGGTGAAGGAAGACTTTTGACTGGGTAATGCAGTAGTTTTGTGCCAATTTTTACACAGTTAAAGTATAATTTAGGTGCGTTTCCGGAGTCAGTAAGTTCCAAGTATGCCAGTTATGGAATTGAAGTGGAAAAATGTGTCAGTCTAATGTTTAGAAAATAGTCCTATGAGGAAAGAATGGTAATCATTACTAATCTAAAGCTCTTGTTTTAGCTAGAGTTATTAAACAGCCCAAATTATGTTGGGATGGGGCAGTACTTACAAAAATACCCTTTTTTAGTTATTTAAGATGAGTATGTTGGGCTATATCTGCTCATAGTGTTCCAGTCTTAGAGGACAAATTTTTTTTTAAGCTTGCTCACAGTTAAATTTATTTAGTAGTAGAATAGAAGAAATCAAGGCATAAAAAACATATAAGAAAGTGCAAGGATTGATAAGCTGTAACTGTAGTGCAGTGAAGGGATGTGTTACTGAGGAAGGGGTTTTAAAACTTGTGTTGTGCTCATACAGCTATAAATAAACTTAAAGAATTAAAACCCCTTAGGCTAGGCAAATCTGTAAATTTACCAAACTGGACAGCTAACAGTGCTTGTTAAGTTGCATGTTAATATGTTTGAAATTGTATACTTTGGGTCTCTTACAGTCCAGGCTGTGCTAAACTGCAATACCCAGCCAAAAAAACCAGTAGCTTCTATGTAATGGACACAAACCTCCTTTTGAATATTGGACCAACTGGACTAAACTAGCCATTGAAATGTCTGCCTTTTTGTGTACAACAGCCTTGTCTGTGTATGTGTCTTGTTTGTAGAAGTTATTTCATAATTAGTGGTAGTTTTTAAAGCATCTTAAACTGGCCACTTCACCGGGAGAACAGCTGTTTCAAATACATTTTCTTTTCACTGCAGAAGATCCTTTTGTGGAAACAGAAGTATGCCTTAAACAATTGGATGCATTAAGTGATGCAAATAATTGGAAGGTGTTAGCTAAGTATTTTCTTATACTTTTTGAAGTCGTGAAGGTTCATTCAAGAGGCCTGAGGAAACTTGCTTTTACCAGTATGATATAAAACAATTTTTCATTGAAGGTGATAGACAAATAACTTCAAGTAAATATTAAGTCAGCTTTGTTTCTTCTGTTGTTTCCTCAGACATTGTTTTTTAATTCAGATTTGGATTTTGTGCAGTTTATGTATTTTGCAGGAATGAGTTCCTAGACTTCTTGCTAAATAATTTGGTTTGAAATATTTTCAGATTTTGAAAAGATCATTTTAGACTTTTAGTATCTGTGAAACTCAAAATCTGTTGCTATTTGTCAGTGTGAAAACAGTGAAAGGGAGCTGTTAACTGGACTAGGTGGTAATAATGCAGATACTTGTAGACACAGAACCCTAAGTGCCGAAGTAATTGTCTGACCTTCAGAGGGTTGTTTGTGGGATAGGAGCCTGATTATGTGGGAGTACACTGAACAGACTTATCAAAAGCAGAGGAAAAAAGTGTTTTTGCAGTCTATATGCAATAGTTGATTGTGACACTTTTTTTTAAGGCAGTAAAGGAAAGTTAAAAGCCAGTGCCTATGTGACTGGGTTCAGTTTTAGTTTAAGCTCATCTAAGCTGGGACTGCTGAAGAAGTCCTGAATAGATTTGCATCCTTTATTCTACATCACATCTGATCCTGAAATCAAAGGTTTGAACTATTAGAAAGTTAATGACTTTTCCAGTGGGATTTTTTTTCTGCTGATTCCCTGAATTGACTTGTTACAGGATGAGATTATCTGAAAATGCTCATCGAGGGACAGATCATGGCAGTGAACACCCAAGAGTAGTGTTCTAGTTGTGGATATTGGTGATTGTGCAAGCAGTACAATGAAAAATACATAATCAAAAGCTACAAACCCTTGAACTGAGATAACAGTAGATCCCAGCACAGAGTGCAGTTAACATGCAGTTTTCAAATGGGGGTCAAATGTCTTTGTGGCTATAACTGAGTCAGCTTAGAAGTCAAGTTCCTTGTTCCCTGTCACTGTCTGTGTGCATTGGGTGTTTGTCCTCACAGATTTGAGGAGTGTTTGCTCACACACCCAGGTCAGGCAAGATGGCCCAGACTGGAAGTCCTAAGGGCTGATTCCTCTGGTATATTAGGCATGAGTATTTGTGAAGATGCAAAGCAGTGAGGTCTGTCTTTGGCTCAGGTAGAACCAGGACACTGATTAGCCTGCAGTGCAGTGTGGCCCTGAAATGTGGGTGGCTTGTATCCCTCATGGAGCTGGACTGGGACAGGAGAGGGAGTTTGCACTGCCTGTAGGAAGTCAAGTGTTTTCTTTTATATGACATAAGGTAGAAGCAAGTCCAGGCAGTCCAGTTAAAAACTCTGATCATATAGTTACTTTCAATTCTGTAGAGCACCTATATTTTGTCTTGTATAATGGCATGGAGTACTTTATCTGCTGCTGCTGCTAAGTGAATATTCGCTGATTTAGGAAATGAGTCTATTTTGCAATAAAAGAATGGGCTTTTTGTGCTTTTATGGCACTTCTTGCACAGGTTGAGTCCTGTATCAAATATGCAAAATTAATTTGGGATTGCTGTGGTTATGCATCTTATCCACACCTATTCTGAGTTCCTGACCCTGTATCTGCATAGGTGAAATCAAATTCTTGGAAGTCTTAACTCAGCTGACACTGCAGTGAACCAAGTAATTTTTTGTCACATAGAAAGGTTTGAGAGACTACAATTGAGCTACTACTGAGATAGTTATGATGCTTCAGTGGCCTATTCTACTTTTTCTTGTTTGGAGGTCAGTACTTACAGTGCAGGACCATCTGGTTTTGTAGGGTGGAGTCCTTTTTGTTGCAGCAGACATTAATGGTACATCTGACAGGCATTTCTGTCTGATTGAATCAGAACAATGCATGCTTGGCTCCGTATTTGAGACAAGTAGGTTTCACTGTGTTGTATCATGATGAAAACTAGTGCTCACCACTGATGTTGAAGAATTTGAATTAGTGTTTTATTGAATAAGCAGCATTTCTGCTTTGGATCACATGTAGAGATAGCTTACATAAACACAGTTTAGACTTTGGAAATTTCAGCTTCAGTGCTGTGTTCTGTAAGCTGAAAGATGTCCATGCATGTAATTTTGGAAGAAATTAAACCAGTAGTTCATTTTGTAATGTTTTGCATCTTAAGCCTGTATTAGTTGAACTGTAACAGAGCTGAAATATGAAAATTTTAAAATTTACTACTTTTGAGCTGACAGTTTTGAGCTACTGCTTCTTAATTTGATTTTCTTTTATTCACATTAATTTCATAATAGTTTACTGTGGGACTTGATACTTGCCTTTCAAGCTACACTGCTTTGCACTGAGCAATTCATGTAAATAATTACTTGAAAAGGGAATAAAAAAGTATAATGGCCTTTAAACTCCTATAAAGCCCTTCCAAC
Organism: Campylorhamphus procurvoides; assembly: GCA_013396655.1. Lineage (NCBI taxonomy): Eukaryota > Metazoa > Chordata > Aves > Passeriformes > Dendrocolaptidae > Campylorhamphus > Campylorhamphus procurvoides. Next base: position 752,552 of record WBMV01003815.1, on the reverse strand, counting down.
TGATTTTTTCCTTTTCCCTTCAATACATACTTGCCATTACATGTCCACTTAACAGTTCTGCCACATTTTTGATAATTTGTCTGTTTTGTAAGTAGTTTTATTTAAAAAAAATCTTTAAAGGGATATGCCTTGTATTACCTCCTTGTATTACCTCCTTGTATTATCAGTAGAGCTGGTACAAAAAATGGTAATGCTGAAAAGATTCACAACTACAGTGGCTTTTTTAAATGGTCAAGTTGAATTACAATGAGCAACTCTTGGGTGGTAGTGTATTTGCAGAGGCTGAAAAAGCGAAGTGCCAGGGCACTCCTGCAAACAAAGTTCCTGAGGAACTGGGGCTGACTGCATTTGCTGGCCCCAGCTTTTTCTTTTAAATCACTGTTTGTAAAGGCAGCTTATTGTCATATCATGCCACTGTGCAATGGTCTTCCAGTAAAATCTTACAATAATACCTTGTCTTTGTATTCTTGGAACATGTGCTTTCTTTCAGGACTAATGTGCAATAGTGAAGCACAATAGTTGCTGGGAGTTCTAGCTCTGCACAGTCCAGTTACCTTCTGTTTCCCTCGATAAGTGTGTGATGGCACCTTTGAGAGAGGAGTGTTGGGGTTTTTTTATCCTGTTTACTGTCTTTTTCAGCTTCAGAACGATGTACTGAGCTGGGCCATGTGCTCTGGGATGACCCTGCTTGGGCAGATAACCCAGTGTGTTCCCTTCCAAGCTGCTCCATCCTGTGTCTCTGTGACCTAGACCCAATATTAGCAATGATTGCCTTGAAATAATCATTTAGCAATTGAGAGGGTTTTTTTTTTTTAGAATTTTCTACAAGTAAATCAATCACACTGCGTTACACACAATACAGAATTGTATAGTCTAACAGTAATTATGTAGCTAACTTGTAAAAGTTCACCAGCAAGGTCTTGTAGTGATGACTTACAGGTGGTTATCATTGCATCTCACAAAGGCAAGAATTTGGTTGGAGGTGTGATTTTTGGATTGCTCGCAACTGCCTGAAAATTAGTCATATTTGCAAAGTTAGTAAATAAGGTGTTTGGAGTAAAGGTCAGTACAGTATTTCATGGTTAATAATAAACATCATCTCATTTAGGGTTGTAAGAAGCATGTATTTTAAGGGATGTCTGTATGTGATCTTCAGATTGAAATTTTTTTTACCTACTTTGTGCTAACAGTGTTAAAACTAGAAAAAATAGCAGGAAATCATAAAGCAAGCTATTTCCAGAAAGAAATAGCTTGAAAGAAGACTTAAACCTATTCTACAATAGTAACTATGTCAACAAATCTGCATTCAATTTTGTAAAGCTTTAAAAAAAAAGACAGTTTAAGGATAGTTTAGCATCAAAACTACAGGCAGGCAGCTGTAAGATTGAGAGATCAGAAAGTTAACAAAGAAATTGTGCTTGGGTAGCATGTATATGTTCCTGCTAAGACTGTCATCTCCCAATTTTCTTCTTAAATTTGTGATCCAAAATGCTGTTCTCCGTGTGCAGAATGATTCATGCAGTAGCCTGTGTTTGTTTGGCTGGGGTCTGTAACAGAAATATTGGTCTGCATTTGCTTACTGCATCTTAAAACTTCCAGGTTGGTAAAAGTCTTCAAAATTCACAGTGAAGTAAATTTTCTGGCAAACTCAAGTATGTTCCCATGGTTTAGAAACATTTAGTTGGTTTAGTCTAACTTTGTGTTGGATCTCCCCAGAGGTAGAACTTGTGCTATGGGTACATTATCTTACCAGGGCAACTTGTTTTCCAGATAATTACAGTTTAGTAAGCCCAGCTTGAAAACTGAGGGCTGGAATGTTACATTGTCAGAATGTTATTGTTAGTTTGACTTTGTAGCTGGGACAGAACTTTGCAAACACTGCTTGTGATCTCTTATGTCTTCTTTTTAATTTTTCTAGACTGCTGAATATGTCCCAGAAAAAGTGAAGAAAGCTGAAAAGAAACTAGAAGAAAATCCATATGACCTTGACGCTTGGAGCATTCTCATTCGAGAGGCACAGGTTTAGTGATATAGGATTACATTTCCTTATCTATGGTCCACTCACACTATTTGGTTCTGGAGTAAAATCAGCATATTCATTTACATAAATCATAATATTGTAAATGCTGTTTTGATTTTCAATTTTTAGAATCAGCCTATAGACAAAGCACGGAAGACCTATGAACGCCTTGTTGCCCAGTTCCCCAGTTCTGGCAGATTCTGGAAACTGTACATTGAAGCAGAGGTTAATATTTTTACATATTTTTCTTATATAACATTTAATAGGTGTTTTAAGTTTCTACTTTTATAAGCATGAATAAGATAGGCACATAATATCTAGGGAAAGGGGGATCTTAAATATGCCTTGCCTTTATTTTGTAAAATAGGTACAAAGGAATGATTAAAATGAATTCTAAAGTATTGGGTCTTTTATGAGTTGATGATTGTTGCATTATGGAATTGCAACAACATTAAAACTGTTTCAATGGTATTGGAGTGCTTTAGCCTTTTATTTGCTTGTCGTGTCAATTTATTGCCTCCTGTGTCATTTACTTAGAGGACTTTTTTTTATTTACACATACAAACTGATTTGAATGACTTTCTCTGAATATTTGGATTTTTTTTTTTTTTTTTTTTTTTGCATTTTTAGGGAATTGAGTGTTTCTGTGAACAGTGTTTGCAGGGAGGGTGTGGGGTGGAAGCTAATTTCTGGAATGAAAATGCTGGGGAAGTGCATTAACCCAACTCATTAACTCTTAAAAATCCCAACAAAATTGGTTTGTTTACATAATTGTGTAAAACTTACTGCTAAGTGCACTGGTCATTTAGACCATATTTAATGACATGCCATGAAATGCCCTGTATAACTGGGGGGTGGGGGGGAGTGTTTGTTCTGGTTTTATTAATTTCTCTAGTTGTTACTTAATACTAATGCACATGCTTTTTGTGGGCATCTTCCAGCTGCACATTTTCTGTGTGCTAAACTACAGGGGCGGGGACCTGTGTTCTATAGATGAGAAATGAGCTCAATTTTTTTCCTATTTCATGTTAAATTTGCTGTGCAACAATCTGAGTGGTAAAATTTCATCATATAGTTATCTTATTTTACATTAAATTACGTATCCAGACGTGTCTTGCAGTAAATTTTGAAGTTAAATAAAATTGGGATGATGGGAATCTAACAGAAATTTTTATATTGCAGTTGTTACAGTGCAAAATAGTGCAATCTAAATTGAATGTTACCAAATTAAGTATATTGGAGTTTTCACTATTTTGTTTCCAGCAGTTTGCAGTAGTAGTTTGAATGTTGGTGGTTATACATGTTTGGGAGATTGTGAATGGACTAACATACAGATACATATTTTTCCTGTTGGAACCATGCTGCCAAATCCTTTAGCCTCGTGTACCCTGCAATGTTTGGTACAGGTTCTAGTCTTTAGAACGCAACCTAATTTCATAATTACATTGTTACTTGATTTCTGTGCTCATTTAAAACCTTCAGCTTTCCCTTGCCTCAAATTTAAGAATTGAGTAAGAACACCTCAGAAAGCCAGTGCTCTATTGTAATCTTTCAGCAGAAAGTACTTTTATCAGTGTAAAGCTTCTTGTCTTGAACCACATTCAGAGATGAAATGACACACATTTCCTCCCTTAATACCTTTTGAATAGTCTATAAGACTATTTAGAAACATTAACAGTGGCAAAGATTATAACAGTCTAGGGTATGATTTTTTTATGTGCTCCTTCAAGGAGGGAAGATCAGCTGCTTCTCAGCAGGTTTAGTAACCAGGTAACGTGAGGTAAATTTGAGAAGGAGAGAATTGACATAACTATTACAAGTTCTTGTGTGTCTGCCTATTAACACACTTCAGATACTGGAGAAATGAAATATGATTCTCTTATTCGAAACAGTGGAAAAATATGAACTGTAGATTTCTGGTGGAGGTAATATTTGAAGAGGGTTATATTTGAAAGAAATGTCAGAGGGCACTTTTTATAAATTTGTCTTCCATCTTAACAGCCAGATTTTTAAAATCCCAGTTCTGGCTTAATTTTCAGCTTTTCTTTCCTGGTTTCAGTAACATATCACAAACCTTGTACAGTGACTGATGTACCTAGATGGCAGTATGATTTTCTCTGCCTTCTCCAAGTATATGTAAGCATTTTTAGCTATAGGTTGCAATAACTTCTAATTTCCAAATTCTTCTCTAAAAAAATACACACTCACACAATTGGGTGCTGTTGTCAGTGTTGTTTCAAGTTGCATATCATATCTACGGTTCATATGAGAGTAAATTCAAAATGAAATGTTTTCTCAAATATTCTTTTAGTGCCATGGTTGAATACAAACTAAGACTTCAGTTACTTTTGGAAGTCTGCCTGAGGCAGAGGAATTGTTTTGAGTCTTCTTAGATTGCAGCCTTAAGATGTGAAAAGAATATAGGGAAGGCATTTTCCAAAGACTTTTTTCCTTGGAAATCTTAGTGGTCTTCTCCTGCTACAGAGTTTCTCTTGAACTGTTCAGAAATATAGATCTTTTAGCCCTGAGTTGGGAAAGGAAACCTGTGGTGGACCTTCAGCATTGCTTTTGATTTGCTTTCACTGCCTCAGTATTGAAATCTAAAAAAGTTGCTGAATCTTCAGTCATCTGTAAGCTTTCTCATCCCATGGAAACAAGCACTTTACTCTTTAACATGATAATGTTTCCTCTTTGCATCACAGAAAGGCAGAAGGGGAGAGCCTAAAGTGGGGGTGGTTTTTTGCCAGGTTGTCTTTCACTAGAGAATTTTGTCTTCTGAAAGGCATAAATGAGAGCTGCAAACATTGCCGAGGTGTGGTCTGTTATTGGAAGATTAGCTTGGGCAAGGGTTATGATTATGGCCTTACAAAAATGAAATTTGCCCTTTTACAGCTGTACTCGATAAAGTTGTTAGAGGTCTTCAATTTCCCGTTTGCCTAACTCAAGGAATGTGTTCTCCTCAGTCACTTGAATCTTCAGTAGAAATCATTGTTTTAAATGAACAAAACCTGTTACCCTGCATATGCTGGTTCATTTTGTAATATATAACACCTAAGTGCAGGCCTTACTGCAGTGATTACCTCTTGGGTTTCTGGCTGTGTTTGTTCAGCTCACTGATTGCTTTCCTGTTTGTGTATGCCTGTGTTCCCTGGTGGAATATGGACTAAAGCCCTGCTCAGCACTGAGCCTGTCATCCAGCTCACTGCAACTGATACACAGGCTGTGCTGAAGTAACCAAATACTTCATCTTAGCATTTCCAGTGCCAAGCCCTGACTTATTTATCTGCTCTGGTCTCTATTATGACTAGTTAGGTAGTCAGTAGAACACAAATTAACTAAGAGGGGCGCTCTTTGACTGTTTTTTAATGGGAATTATACTATTAAAGTTTGAATTGATGAAAAAGTTTTGATTCTCACACTGGTTGTTATTTCTTCTAACCTTCAAAGAAGAATTACAGGATGTAGAAATAATAGAATTGGAGGAAAAAACTCCCAGTTCACAACTTTTTTGGGGTCATAATATTTGAACACTTACAGTTTGGGGTTTGATACATATTTTAGCAAGTAAAATAGTTAACTTGCTATTCCATATCTCTTAAAATTAGGAAGTGGAACAGTAATGCCACTCTTGTCAGGCTCTTGTTTTCTCTAGTTGCTTAAAGTACATTTTTCTCTTGATACCTTTCTCATAAAAGTCTCCTTCCTGAAAACTTGAATCAATTCACATGGCAGTGCCTCTTTCACAGTTTAACAAAGGAGTCTAAGTCTCAGTCCCACATGTGCCATAATGTTAAATTCATAGATCACACAGTCTGGATTCTAGCCTGCTCTGCTGATATGCTGTGTCTTGGGTAAGTTATTTCACCTGTTTTGCTGATATTAAAACAGATAACTACCTACCTCACAGGGTTGTTGTGAGGCTTGCTATAGTGATTAAAGTGCTTTTGGCATCTGGCTAAAAGGTGCTGCAGAAATGTAAAAATAAATTCCAATTTAATACTCTATGATCCCATAGGCCCAGCTGTCTGTTACTGTTTTCTTTGTCTCTTTGACTGTTTGAACTATCTTTTAGACACAGAAAGACTTGATAATGCTTTTCATGCACACCAAAGAACATTGACTGTACCAGTGTCACAAATACTTCAGTAGTTCTGAAGCAAGCATTGGAAGTTGCCACTTTTCTCTCTTGCTAGTTTCCTTTCAGAAATCACAAGGTTGAAAATCCTCTTAATCACATTTATTATACTATGGTTGTCTATTTGCAACATTTTTAAAATTATCTCAAGAATTTTTAGTTCCAGTTACTCTGAATGGAAACTTTGATCTGTAATTGTCCTGAATGCTTCAGGCCAGTTCACACCACACCTTTTTATCTTTCTTGTTGAGTATATTGCATTATATCTTGGTCACTTAAAACTGTTATTAGTAGGGGTTAAACGGTTGCCACAATTAAAGATTTAAAATTCCTAAGTCCAAGACAGTTGTGACAAATACCCCAAGTCTAGAAACAATAAATACAAAGCTGGTAACATGCATGTAAAGCATTGGGCTGTTAATATGTATTTTTCATCTTGAGAATTTTGCAAGTAAGACTCCTGTGTTACTGCTTCTTCTAAAGAAATGAAACTAGATACGTTTGTTTACATAACATCTATTTGATATGGACACTTTGAATTTTAGATACCTTGGTAGCAAAGCAGATTCTGTATGAGCATTCTGAGGGTGGGGCCAAAGCCTAGGGTTTATTCTTTTGCATTTCAGCATATGCAATACATCAGTACCTTTAATCCCTGTAATTCACACTGGTGTGGATGCTAGTCAGAATGTATCATTTAACATACTTGTACATGAAAAATGTAAATAAAACAATTTAGAAAAATGATTGTTTTTGTTTAAAATGTTTGTGTTTCTTCAAAGCATTTTCTTTCCCTGTTTTACTTTAATCTGATTATGAATTTAAAAAAAAATGTTATATGTACCACCAAATTATTCTACATGGGATAAAATGGGAACTGACTTCTGTCAGGATGAAGTTGGAGTGATCAGAAGTCAAAGTAGAATAGACTTCTTGGCTGAGATTGTGTCTAGTGGTACTTTCAACTGGAAATATTGTCCATATCACCAGCTGCTGTTTTTTTTTCTTAATGGAAGGCATTCCCATTATAATCCATGCCCACTCTGTTAGCCTGCCACATTTCTCATGGTAAACTTCTGCTTTTGAGAAATTCCTGTACAGGGGCTCTGTACAAATAGCCATATTGCACAGTCTTGACTACCTCAATCTGAGATTTTCGATCTCTTTTACAACTGTATTTTTTATGATCTTTTCTTATTCGTGTGCGGACTTGTTCCATTCCTGTTAATAAATGTTGTTCTGTCTGTGTGGTTATTGTAGACTTGCACTAGCAGGTGAATGCAACTTCTTTCCTGTCTCTTCTGCTCAGTATGTAAATACAGGCATGCACATCTTGCCTGGTTGCTGTGGGTCTTCCAAGCTGTCCAGTATCAGAAAGTTGCCCACATACTGACCTCTGTAGTTTCAGGAGCTGCATGGTACAACACTAGCGGGCTTCTTCATGATTCTGTGTTCTGTATTTGATAATTAAAAATATCATGGGAAAGTTTTAGGACATTTTTGACGTGGAAGTGATGCCTAATGAAGAGATGACTCTGAACCCTCTTCTCTAGTGTGTTGCTGTTTTCACATGAATAAACACAAACTGCTTCCTGTTCTGTTGTATTCTTTCCGTGTGGGGTGACAGAAATATCCCTGTTAGAAATGTTAGCTATATACTTTTGTTCACAACACTGTTGAAGTCTCACTTTCAAATGTAACAAGGACAGTGAAAACTTTCCTGATTGTGTGCTTTCTTCTGTTGAAGTCATTTGTTGATTTTTCTGTTGATATTTTGAGGGGGCAATATGTGTGTTAGGTCAGGCACAAACTTGAGCTTCTTATGTCTGAAGCAGAAAGAACCAGAAGTAAAATCAGGTTTCTTGTGTACCCTGTATTTGCTACAGATTATCTTCATCTGCATGGGAGAGGGAGCTATAATTGTAATTTTTGATTCATTTCTACATCTCCTCCAGCTTCCAGCTGGTTGAGTTTCCTGATGCTCTTTATTCGGGTTTTGACAAGTGTGCTGGCTGAGAGAACTCTCTCTTAAACATTTTCTACTAGTGCTATTACATAAAATAATGTGACTTTATTTGCTGCAGAATCTCTTTACAGATTGTGAAAAGGCTTTGAGTCATGGCTGAGATGAAATGCAGTGGCTTCTCTTGTCTAGAAGCTCTGTGAAGGCAAGCCATTCACTGTGACAATCCTGTGTCCCCTTAGTACAAATGGTCTTCTTTTAAGAGCGTGCATTGGTTTTCCCCTCATTAGGGTTTGCTTTCTCTCACCACTGGCATCAGTGTGCCAGGTGCTCTATATCCACTTCCAATTTTGGACTTTTCCAACAGTGTGTGGTGTACCTAATACCCTATGACCTTTTTTCCTTTTCTACATAAAACAGTTCAAAAGTGAGAAGTGACAGGCATTGTTTCATAACTGGACCATTGCGCAGGCTGCATTCACTTTTTTGTGCAGGTTATATATGCAGTTAATTACACACGAGGAGATTTTAGAATTATTTGAATCTGATCCATATTGGACTTTTAACTGCATTAGTAGTGACAAATATTCATAATGTAGAAGCATGGGAGCGTGTCCAGAGTTCATTGGAACTGTGTCATCATAAATGTTTTTTTTTGAGGATAGGCATTTAAGTAGAAAGATGTCCTCTTTCAATTTAGTTTGTGCATAGTTTTCAGTAATATTTTCTAAAGTGGAGTCCTATTACATCTTAAGACTGTTCGATAGAACTCCCTGTTAACCTGAAGTGTAAACAGTTCATCTGGGTCTGTTCCTTAGGAGCAGATTGTGGGCTCAGCACTAACCTTAGCTGGCGCAAGTTCCAGTGAGGACACACTGCTGATCTACTAGTAGATGCTGTAGCCAAAGATCCCGTAGACAGCCAGGATAATTGCTTTTAGACCTTTAACACCTTTGAGTTCTCCAAAAGGAGGAGAGAGTTGTTAGTATGCTGAGGACATGTGGTAATTTTACTCCTACTTTGACGTTGGCTCTGTGTTTCAGCAAAAATAGCTTATACAGATGTATAAATTTTATCGTTTTTATCCTTAATTCAAGCTGTTCCTCTAAATTAGTTAATTTGAAAAGTTTAGTAGTGTGATGGAGGATCACCTGTCTTACCTCCTTTGATTCCTGTAATATGTCTAGATAAACTTTCTAATGAGGGCAGCTTATTCTCTCTAGTTCCCCATGGTTTGCATTAGTCCGTGAAAGAGAGTAAGAAATAACCAGTGCATGAACTGGAACAAGTCATGACCATACATTCTTGCCATAAACAATCTGATACTTCTGTGTTTGATTGGTGTGAGAATGAATATCAATACATTATTTAAAATACTTTTCAAGTCTCACATTTGGGCTAAAATGGTCCCTAGCCATTTGATGTATAGGTGTTCAAACACTACTTTTATGTTAAAACACAATAAAAATGAACTCTCAGATTGAAATTGCTTAAGTTTACAAAAATGGGGTGGCAGGTGTGTGGTTATGTCTGTGCTATCCTGCAGATAAAACAGATCTGATTCAGTTAGATTGTGAGCTAACTTCATTGGGCTCAGTGGAACTATGTTTAGACATCAAACTATGTTTGAAATGTTCTCTTAATTTAGGATTTTGATTAATTTAATTTTTACAGTTAAATGAAGGCATGCTAGGCTCTATGCCTGTGGATTCCTCAGGAATCTTTCTGTGTATGTGCATGCATACTCATTTGTGTATATACATGTTTATGTAATAAGGTCACACAGCATAATTAATGTTCTTTTTAAATCATGGAATAGTGTATAAGCTTATCAATGTGAATTGTCTACAGATAATTTACTCAGATAACCTAAAAGTTTATAGGTACTTAGAAATTTGTTTAGAATGTATTTAAAATAACATTTAAAAGAATTTTATTATCTGCAGCTTCATTTTGAGTGCAAAAACATGACTTGATGCTTTTTGTAAAGGAGTGGGAAATCTAGATTCCCTTTTTATTTTTGTTGTCTTGAATCCAGCATTGGCCTTCTTTTTCTCCTTTTCTCCCCATCAAAATGCCATTTTGTGTGGGGTTTATGGGCAGATGTAGCATTATACTTGGTGTAAGAATTGTGTGCTCTCAGGTATTGCTGTGGGCCTTATCTTCCAGTGTGCACTTGCAGTTCCTCTTTCAGGTGACAAGGAGGTCCCAGGAGGCCTTGTCAAGGGCTGTCATGGGACTGCTCAGGCACGTTCTTTAAGTGTCAGAATTCAGAATTCTACTGCCCATTTTTGATAGGGCAGGAAGTGGAAGTGGGAGGGAGATTCCCTAGTAATGAAATAATTAACTTTTTGATGCCCTTCTCCAACTTTCCTGATTTTATTTTAAAAATAAATCTAAAACCAGCAGCGTGACCAACTTTTTAATATCCTAATTATCTCAGAAGAAACCTGGTGCTCTTGCCATCTCTTAATTATACTTATGCAACTGAATAGCTGCTGGTGAGATTGTAATAGTGTTGCCTTTGTAAAGCATCTAAACACGTTTAGCACCTGTGATATTGTAGAAACAGTTCTGAGTTAGTTTCCTTTAAACTTTCCCTGAAACTTGATTTGGTTAGTCTCTCTAGTTTACTCCTGTGTATTGTATCACAATACTTAGAAGATCACATCATTTCATGCAGAAGTTTGAGGTATAAGAACCCCTTATAAGAAGTCATTGATGTTAATACTGCAGACACTAGAATGGTGGTAATTTAGTATATGCAAGCTTACATCCACTTAGAAGTGTTATGCACTTCTAATACAATTAATCCAGGTTGAAGATGAGAGACAGTGATAAAGTTTGTAAAAAATTGTTTTTGTGACATGCAAGCTCAGCTTGCAGTTTTCCTTCCACCAGCTCTCCCCTTTCCCCAGATTTTCCATGACATTGCAGTAATTAATAGTTTTAGTTACAAGCTTTGGAAGTCTGCCTGCCTAACAGGCACTGCCTGACAATGCTGACAGATTCATACATGAAGAAACACATCCTTCATACCAAATCTAAATGCAAGGCCCTACACTGAGAGCCTTAGTCTAGTGGGTTTCATTTCTGTAGGGGGATTTTGTCATTCAAGTCCTGACTGTGGCTTTGGGAATTGTAGATTCTGCCTAAATATAAGAATGTGCTAGATGTGCACATTGCTCCATGGTGATGGTGACTGATTGTTACATAAAAGGTTAGAAGAGTTAATGTATAACAAAGAATGTAAAGTTTCAAGTGAACTGGTCGTAAATAGACTGGGATAAATGTTTGAAAGTACACATAGGTGGCCCTGAAAACCCTACTAGCTACTTAAAAATGTAAAAATGCACTCTTAAAATAGTCGAAAATGCATGACTTTTTGGTCCAAGTCACCTGAAAAATTGCTGTGTATGCATGTTTAATACAGGGCAAGGTCTTCATCCCTGCTCCACCCCCTAAAAATTAAGCTGCTGCCCTGGTAAGTATATGTTACTCGCCCATTGTTGTTGCCCACTAGCTAGAATTCCTCAGAGAAATGCTGCCAATAAATTACATTGCCTGAAATTCTGCCCAGGAGTAGCTTTTCTCTGTGTGTTCCAAAGGGAAGTGTTATGGAGCTTTAAAATTAGCAGACAGACTTGAATTCAGATATATTTTTCTGGCACTAAGCAGATGGAGGTAAGTTTTGTTCTAGGAGTCTTAGCTGCTAAAAAAAAAATCACTTGCAAAAGGAAACTATTTACAAAAAAGCGCATTCAATTAGATATTAGATGTTTATTTGTAATTTTAATGTTCCAAACGTTTGGTTTTACCCTTGGAAAAGTTGTGAAAACCAAGTCAAACACTGTTGTTTTCCAATGCTGTCATGGGGAAATTCACACTTTTTCTCGAGGACCTTGCTGTCAGCCACATCTTCTCGATTTAGGTGTTTTTTATTGTTTCGGTAGCAGTTCTCTGTTTTATAGTTAAACTCATATTTTCTGCCAGTGATGGGGATTATTAGTTAAGCTGCTGTGTTAGTTTTTCACAGTGGTTTGGTATTGTATGCTTGGTGTCTTTACATCAAACGAAGTGCTGCTCTTCACTTAAAGCAGCAAAATATAACAAAAAAAGGGCAATTTTAGTATTTCTGAGATCCCTTCTGTGCTTCCCTGCAAATTAAATGCAAGAAGTTAGCTGAGAGCCTCTCTACCATTTTTGATACTCTGCTTTAAACTATTTTGGTAGGCAGTTTGCAGCATTCTTCAATGCAAATGCTATCTGAATGTATTCTGTATTTACATGACATTGCACCAAGCCTGGCAGTTAAAGTCAAGTCCTTGCTGTCTGAATCAAGTACTTACATGCTGTCTTTTCTACAGAAAGTTTTAGAACACTTTACCATGGCTTTCTGAGTCATCAGCTCTGGCAGAAAAGCCACAAAACACTGAGCTAGAGGGAATGGGGAAAGAAGAATCAAACTGAATCTCTGCTGTCTCAAAACAGCAGTTGCCTGCAATGTCTTATTCTGCCTGGACAGCACTTATTGGTGGCACAGTGTAGAAGAAAAGACTGTGCAGAGCAACTGAGATAATTAGTACCAAACAGGGCTTTACTGAAAAGAAACTAATTATTCTGAGTGCTCCCTAGCACAGCAGGGCAGAACTACGAGTGGTGTTTATTTGTTCTGTACAGGTGTATGTAAAAATAGCACATTTCTGGTCAGTAAATAGGGTATTATTCATAGCATATGGGTCAAGGCTAACCTTTCTTTGGCAAGTCCAGGGGTTTACCTGTATCACTGTCTTTTCATTACCCCAAAATAAGAGTCTCCAGCTGAAATACATGACCCTAACCCCCTGATATTTCTTGGCTGTGTGCTCAGATGGGGAGAGGGAGGTGGGAGGAACCTTCGAGGTTGGTTGTATTCCATCTCTCTCTTGTGTAGACTACAAGGGCTCTGAGTTTCTATACTGCTTCTGTGTTTCATCTTTCCCCTAAGATGTGAAATAAGCTGTAAATGCACCTACCAAGGCTGCACGTGAAATGAATGTTAGCACATGGCATCTTTGTTACATTGAAATCTGGCTTCAAAACAGCTCTTCTCTCTGCTAACCAACCACCAATGAATTTCAAATAGGAACAATGCCATGAATTGTCTTTACAAGTCTTTTATCTTAGAAGTACAGCTGACTTAAGTGGGTTTAATCTTACAATTCTAATTGCATGGAGTGTATAAAAAAACCATGAACAAACACAAACCAACCTCACATAAAGTGTGAGTTGAGTTGACCTGTAAAATTAGATGTCAGTGTAGAACTAACCCCTCTCCCCTTTCAGCAGCAACGTCACCTACATAGCTTTCATTTCTAAAGCATGGGAATATGTGATCTGTGCTTTTATTTTCCAACTTCAGTGCATCTCTATGTAGCCAGTTATTCAAGTTAAGGTCACTTAAGAAGTTATCTAAGCAGTACCATCAACTCAGCTTTAAAAGTAGCTACATGTATGTTTTTGTCTTGACCCTGTTTATGAAGTGAAACTGTTCCCATAGATGGTAGCCCAGCAGGCTTAGCTTTACCATTTCAGGGCATGAGGCTGAAGTTTAAAAGGGAAGGAGAAGGGGAAGCCACTTTGAAAGCTGTACTTGTACAGTGCTTAAGTGGGGAAAAGCAGTACAGAATTTAAATATTTAAGAAACCTGGTTTTTTGGGGTTTTTTTAGTGTACTAAGCAGTCTTATTAGCTAGGTTAGTAATTACTCAAATTCAGGCATTCTGGAAACAGAGGACCCAGTGTAGTTGTGCAAAGCCTATGCACTTAAATGTTTTTGGATCAAGTCTTTAACCAAAAAGATTTGCATTGTTCATGTAGTTTCAGGTTAGGTTGTTGGTCATCAGTCTGGACTTCGTAGATGCTGAGAAAACCCTGCAATAAAACCCTTACCTTACAGGAAACTGTTAATTCTTACCACTAAATGCTACTTTTTTGGTGAATTTTCGTTGCCAAAAGGTAGAAGTCTGGGTGTTTAATTCTGTAATTGACTTTTTAAATACAGGTTTTCCTTTTTAACTATTATTGGTGTGACTTTCAGTAACTATGATTAAGAAAAATGCATTCTCAAGACACAGTAGAGATTTTCCTTGATTTTTGATTAGGGCAACTGCCTGCGTTAGAAAAACAAGGTTGTTTCCTGAACTTCAGCAGGAATACCTCATTACTGTAAAACAAAACCAGCTCAGTCATTATCTAAGGTAGATTATTATCCCAGTTTAGTAAATGTTGACATAATAAACATTTCTGATGATTTCATAGGAAATCCATGGCAAAGCAGCAATCACATCCCTTCTGTAGATTATTTTTGTACCGTTGCAGTTAAAGTGTGCTTAGTTTGGGTTTAGGAGGTTACCTTTAGTAAGGGGTTTTTTTTGTAATGCAATTACACATCTTGTCAACTGCCCATCAATGCTGAGGTGCAGTTGCAGAGAATTACTTGTGCCTGAGCATTAATCTGCACTATTTACTTTGAGATTTTTGGTTCTTGCTTTCCTGTGGTGAGACAACTGGCTTCTGTGGTCAGACATGGGAGCCCCGAGGCACCTTTGGAACTCAGGATCAGTCTGATGGTTTTGAGAACCATTCTTGGGGCCATTTTTGCTACAAATTGTTGGAAAACTGCTCTTTACATTCTAGTTGCAGAGACAAAACATTAAGAACAATTTGTCCTCGGCTAACAGGCCAGGCTGGTCTTGTGCTAATATAATATTACAGGAGTAAGAAGATTGTGCTGTGTGATGTTTACATCTTCTGGTACCATTTTCTGCTCTTTGAGCCACCTGTGTTCCTTTTCCTTCGGAGAATTGCTTGTTTGGCTGTCCTTATTTTGAGGAGAGCCTTTAATAGGCCCTGCTAGAAAATGAGAGGCATTAATGCATGGTCTCTGAATTAATTTGAGCACTCAAAAGGGCAGCAGTTCTTTCTGGTCCTAAGATGATTTCATTTGGGTTATTAGCCCTTTTTGCTAAGTCAGTGTGGAGGCCTTTTAAGGGTCCTTTCCTGCCTTGTAGATTTGTTGTTTTTTTGAAAAATAGATATTCAAGGATCCCTTTAAAAAGTAATATCCCTGAAATTTTAAATTGTTCAATTGTGTTATTAACATATATTCTTGGTGAATTAACAGAGATTTCTTTCAAACTTCCAGAAAAATTATTATTATTCTACTAAAACAAATTGTCTGAAATATCATAATTGGCAGGGCGAAAATAATATGGTTATTAAATTTATTCTTTTCTGGCCTATTATGCAAGCATATTTGAAAAGAATGTATCAAAACTGAAGATGTGACGAGTATAGTGAGAAATGATCAAACTACAAACCTAATGGAGAACTTAATGCCCCCTAAAATACCCCATTTTTCCCAGCTATAACCTCAAATTAAATAGTAAATTACCACTTTCTTACAAATGCTGCTTCCTTACTTTTCCTAATGTATTTTGAGGATAGCAAAATGAAAGGAGGAATGATTTTTTTAATAGCTGTATGTTACTGTAATGAACACTGATTTCTGATAGAAGTGAAAAGAATCTCGACTATTTTAAATTGGGAGTTTTAATAAATTAGATATTAAGTGAGAGCCTTGTGAGGTGTGAGATCTGTGTAATGGAACAATTACTTTTATTTTTCCCCAGGTGGTGATGCCTCACGTACCCTTTATGACTTGTGATCTGTTGCAGTGGTCTGATCCCTGCCTTGTCTTTAAGGTCTTAGTACTGCCAGGAGTTTTTGGGTAGGGTTATGGGGTGATGCCTTGGCGGGGTAGCAGGCTGCAGGGTATCTATGCAGCCTCGACACTGGGGCCCATTATCTTACCAAATTAGCTGGGAAAAGCATTAGAGGAGTGCAAATGTCCAATTGCATTGCTCCTGCTGAGGGGCTGTTTGTTCGTGAAAAGTGGCTGAGGTAGACAAACAGTGTAAGTTATCTGAGTTTACAAATTAGGGATCTCTAGCCCAATGAGATGGACCAAATACATTGGGTTTAGGCTTCCCTCCTAATTTAGCTTTTTAATTTTAATGATCTGGCCAACAGATAAGAGAGCAAGTCTTTATCTCATTGCATTTTGTCATGTCTCGTACAATCCATGGGTGCTATATGTGCCTTTGAATCCTGTAACTTGAGAGTTAAACCATATAAAATGGGTCCTAGGAATAAAAACACTGCTGCTTTGTGAAGCGGCACACTTCCTAAGAACTGCAAAGATCCCAGTAGGTTTGTTAATGTTAGACATCTGAAAACACATCTTAAAACTTCCCACTGCTTCTGTAGACTACCAAAGACACTGAGAAATAGGAGAAGCAGAAGTGGACTAAAGTACATAGGAAGAACCAAAATGTGTTAGTTGGGAAGGGAGCAAGGTAGTTTGCAGGGGTGTGAATGTGGGATGGTGTTTTCTGCTGTGGCTTAAAGGGGCTGTGAAATTGAAGAGGAAATTACAAGCCACGGGGCATGCTGAAAATTGACTTTTCATTAAAATGAGATCTGCAGACAAATTGAGAATCTGGGTATGAAGTAGAATCTGGCTAGAAAGGATTTGTAAATTACTTCATACAGCTGATATTACATTGAATTTGATAATGGGCAAATCACCTAAATAGAAAAGGTAATGGTTTTCTTGATTTGGAGCAGATATTAGAGAATGGGTAGAAATAGAACAAGGAAGAAGAGCTGGTAGTGCTGCTGCTTTGTGTGAGCTGTATATCTGTGAGCTTCACCCAGTACTGCAAAGAGCAGTTTAGGAGATTGAGGCACCACTCACAGGAAAAGAAAAGCTAGGCGTGGAGCAGTTCTCTTCTTTACACCCAATTTCCAGGCAATTTTTAAATGTCAGATCTGTAGGGTGGTGAAGTAACAGATAAGTGAAGTGTCCTGCTTTTCTTTTTTTTTTAGTTTTGAGAACATAAGTGTGTTTTTCATCCTGACTTGAAAAGGACTGTTCCTACAGCTTTGCCTGAATTATACTAATCCACAAGAAATGTCTGCAGTAAGTGGGCTCAGTTTGTGAGGAAGGAGAATAGCAATGCAAATAGTAACAGGTGGGTTTGGTATTTAAATGCAACTGCAAATCTGCCTTTTTTCTTGTTTTGGAAAGGAAGTAATACATTTAAACAAGCAAAATGAGAAGAGAGAGCAGTAGAACGCCACAGATAGGAAGGAAGAGAAAATATGCTTGAGAAATTGCTTCCTCATTTTTATAATCCAGATTGAAAACTAAGGAGAGAGATGCATGTGACATCAGAAATAAATGAGGTAGGGAGTAAATCACTGATTGCAATTCAGTATCATTCTCCAGCTAGAAAAATCACTTCAGAGTTTTGTCACCCCCAAATTTTTTTAAGGCTGTCTATAAATAAGTATTTCTCTGTCCAGCCTCTGTCTAGTCTCCTGGTAGCGGTGCCTGAAAGTTGTGCATGCTTTTCAAAGCACTAACGTGAAGGAAGGGCTGCACTGCAGGACCAAGAGAGCTGCATTTTTTGTAACGGAGTAGAGTCATGCTAGTCCTGAAGATTTGTCTGTATGTGAAAATTGCTCAAGGTGCACTAAGGCTTAAGCTGAAGTTTAAACAGCAGCTATTTTTAGTAGCTCTGTCTCTGAGCTCTCTTTATTTGTTAATGAAGTCCTTGTTCTTTACACTGGAGTAGATATTTAGGAATTAGATGGAGTAGGTAGTTGTTAAACATTCCAAACTATATTATTAGTAGCAAAGTTAAGTTTCTTTACTACAATGCATTAATCTTTCATCACTTCTAGATCCATGTTGACTGTAAGTTTGTTCAGTGAGTTTGTCCAGATTCTCAGTCCTTAGATTGCTGCACTTCTGGAATACAGACAGTTTGCTCAAACCTCAGGATATTCTATTCGTGTATTTGTAGGGATTGATTTCTTTCTAATGCATCTAAAAATTAAAGGTACTGGGTTTTCTAGTCTAACAGAGTAAACAAATAGACATCTTCCACTTGCAGATTTTTTGAATTGATAATTACTTCTTTACATATTTTTTTTTTTAAATTAAGAATGACTCAACACTGCTCTAACTGGGGCACGTTACTCTGCCTGAAGAGTGGCACTTCACAAGTTCTATTGTACTCATTTCTGAAGACTTCTGCTCTGAGCTGCTCCCTTGCCACCCTCAGGCAGGTGCAGCTGAGTTCCTTTTTTCCCCAGACTTCCAGATAAATCTAATTCTATGCTTAGTGTTGGAAATAGTCTTTTCAAGTCTTCAGTCCTGACTATTTTTTTCTTCGTTTATATAATTAGTCAGGTGGTGGAGAAGTTCACGCAGAGATCTCTCCAGGCTGCTGCCTCTGAGAGGGAGAGATGTTGGTAGGGTGTGTTAACCTGATGTGCTCTGGTTAATGTTCCTGAAGGCTGTTCAAGGTGATTAAAGGCTTGGGGTGATGAGGCTGTAATGACAAGTTTCAAGAAGTTAAGAGGAGCAGCCTTACATGTTCATGCAGCAGCTCTTGCTCTGCCACTGCCCTGGCCCCATTTCCCACTGAGCTTATGCAAAGTGCTGCCCTTCCTGTACTAGTTACCACTTTCCCTGTAGACGTGACCACCTCCTACTGTGCAAAATGGCAGTGGGGCTCACAATTTTACTATGAAAAGTTACCAGTTTCACTAGCTGCTCAGTAAGTGCCTGTTTTTGCTGCAGGATATGAACTGGTAATTGGATTTGCAGAATCACAAGTTCTGTTCATCAGCAGAACCAATATTCTCAGTTACTGTAAAATTAATTTATTCTTAAATACTGTGAGCAAATTGAAAGTATCTTACTATAAATATGTGATTGTGTATGTGGTAGACCACTGTTTTGGTGATCAGGAGACAGCTGTGAAACCCAAAAGATGATTGTGATCAGGAAGTATGGATGGTCAAACACTGGAACTTCCTCAAGAGGTGGTCGGTGCCCTGAACCTGTTGATGTTTAAGTGTCTTTTGGACAGTGCCCTTAATAAGAAGCTTGAACTTTTGATCAGCCCTGAAATGGTCAGATAGTTGGATGAGGTGACCATTGTGGGTTCCTTCCACCTGGATTGTTCTATTCGTTTCCTCAGAAGCAGGTTGCAAAATAGTGGGTTCCCACTCCTGCCCTGCATTATAGCTATTTTTATGGCAGCTGTGACTAAATTCTCCTTTTCCAGTGATGTTATATCTAGTGGAAGCATCATGACTTAAATTTTGATGTAATGCCATGGTTCTGGAAGCTCTAGAAATAACACTTATAATAGTAGTTGGAGGCATTTAATTTAGAATAATTTTAAGGAACTTTTCAAATTCCATTTTATGGCAGACTTTGAAATTGAGACACGTAATCGTGTGTGTGAAAAATGACACTATTCTGAATGAAAATATGTAGAATCTCATCTTACTGCCTTTTGAGAAAATGAGTTTTCCCATAGTCAGTGTACTGTATCTCTTCCTTGCAGGCTTTACTAATAGCAAGATAAAAGGTGTATTTTCACAGGAAATACTAAAACTCTGAGTGAAGACCATAGAAATACCCAATCACTCAACCCTTATCTGGTATAAATTGTAGTAAAATTATATATTACAGAAATTGCACCTGCAATTATATTATAATGCTTTTAAATGAAGGATTTCATTGCTTAAGCCCTGGAATATCTTGCACAAATGAAATATGTGCTTTGTTCATACCTAAGATACGTTTTACATCCAGTTATTTAGACAGCGATAATGCAGCCTTGTTGGGTTAATGACCACATGGAGTGCAGTGTTAGTCCTGCATTTTACTTGCATTTCATGTGCTTGATCAGAACTTGATTTGTTATTTGCAAAGGTAATTGCTGTGCCTTGACCTGTAGGAAAGCAAGTTTGTCACATTAAGTGCTCACACAATTAGTCACTGCCTGGGAGCCTCAGCAAATAGCAAAAGGCCAAATGTGCTAATAATAGAACAGAGAATCAGCATCTCTCCCTCCTTTGAAAGGTGACATTTCTTTGAGGCGCTAACTCTGAGAAGTCTGAACTGCTGTGGTCCAAGCTGTATTTATTCTGCAAGTAAAGTGCAAACATCTCTCCAGCCAGCCCTAGCCTGTATTTAGGAAACATGTAGAGAAATGTGAATTTATTTTATTACACCCACAGTTCTAGACTAGTAGAGGCCCAAATTGCATCCCATTGTGCTTGACAGTGGGGAGTTGATTCTTTTACCCAAACAGTCAAGATGTTAAAAAAGGGTGGGGGGAGGGAGGGGAAGGGTCAAATGGTCAAAATAAATGGATTCAGAGCTGATAAATTTTGGGTAGTCTGATTTTATTTTTAAAATGTGAACTTCTGTTTATCTAATACCTAGTCACCTAAATGTGAACGAATGTAGGTATTTCACAGAGAATTCCCTCCAGCTAATAAATGGGACCAATATTTCCAAATACATACATTTATAACAAATCCAGGCTTCAGGAAAATTCTCAGAAAGTTAACACCTTCACAGCTGTGGCATGTCCTTCTCTCCCAGCTTGTCTCTTGTCAGCTGGTGCAGCTGGCCAGGAGTGCAGAGTGTTTCTCTTCAGGTTCCTGTTCCAAAAAAAGCTCAAAAAACCCTTGGAGAATAGTACTGGGACAGTGTGCAAAGTAGAGAGCAAGAGGATCTGCCTCACCAAGGGGAGAGCTGAAGGCAGTGGATAAGGGAGTGTTAGGCTTTTATGCTTGAGAACAAAATTTTTTTCCCTGGAAAATAACCATTTGAAGGAAAAAAAAAAAAAAAGGATGGAGTTGGGATATAGAACTGGATGACAGAAAAGGCCATGCTGGTCCTTAATTACCACATACTGAGTTTGCTTCCTTATGAACTTATGGAAAGCAAGAAACACACTTTTTAGGCTTCTGTTGTATGTTGCCAGGCAACTACAAATAGTATTAAGTCCGTAGATCAGTAAAATCACTTGCCTTGCATCATCTTAATGGTTCACATGTCTTGTAAAGGTCAATTAAAAAGGGTGAAGTGCTGTGTAATTTATGGATTAAGTCTCACCTTTGAACGTTTGTGAGTCTCATTATAGGGAATTACATTGTATATTCTGGGAAGAAATTTGACTCTCTTCTTACGAATTCATCTTGTACAAAGCTGACACAGCAGGGACTTAAATTTTCTATTGGAGCATCAAATTTAAAGTTGCTCTTTCAGCCAAAGTGGTGGAATTTCTCGTTGTCACAGGCAGAGGAAGGCAGGGTCAGGTGTGGTTTCCTACAGGAGTGTCCCTGAGCCAGGGCTGCCACGCTGTTTGCTTGGGAGAGGTGAGCCAAGGAAGGCAGATTCCTGAGGGAGAGACAGTTGTTTTTCCATTGAGAGACCCTATAAACATTGGCTGATATTGCTTCACTTTATTTTTTTTTAACAAATCCTGCTGATCTCCAACCTCCTAACTTTGTTGCTACCAAGATTTTTGAATTTTCAGATATTAAACCATTTGTGTGGATTTAACAAATACATAACGTTGACTTTAATTCCAGATGTGGTCAGCAGCTTGTCATGTATCTGATAATTACATAGAAAATATTTTGGTTTGAGCCCAAATAAAGGATATACCTTCTTTTCTCAGCAAAATATTTTCCTTTTGAAGGTGTTTGGTTAGGGGAGGTGCTTGTAGTCTAAGGGATACATATTCTTGTGCTCTTTGTTTTGATGTTGCCTGGTGCCAGTGCTGCCAAGCACTAAAAATCTTGCTCCAGTAAGCAAATGGGATGACTTGATGCTGTGTGCAATTACTGAGGTCACTGTAGTTCCTTTATGCTGGGTGATGGTTGTCACTGGGCTTTGGGGTGATGAGGGACAGGGGGGAGTGATAAGCAGACAGAGAGCATTCCTGGCTACATTTAGGAATTGTATCAGCATGTGTGATACTTTACATGGCTACACTCATACCGCTTTTTGTTCTGAGCTTTTAAAAATTATTTTTCATCTTGTTCCTGAGTAACTATGAGGTTACTGATGCTTTTTGTCCATGACAAAGCCGTGAATTAATTATATTTAATTTTCACAAAAAAAGGAAGTCATACTATCTTCTATTTCTATTAAAAAAAATAAAACTAGTCTACAGATCTTATTGAAGGCTTTTCTTCAGTTAAGTACAAGGAGGAAAAAATGCAGACTCGTTTGTTCTTTTTCACTTGGTGGCCAAGGACAGAAGGAGATTGCTGGGAGTGGGAGGCGTAGACTGGGTGGGAGCTCTGTCTCTTTACTGGGAGTTGATTCCTTTTCATCACATTGTAAGAGGTGCTGAGGAACCTGAGAAGTTACTCTTGCTGTCAAAAAAGGATGAAGTAAAAATGGGAGATGTCTTTCTTTCTTTTGGACTCTCAACAAGAAATGTAAAATGGAAGAATTCACTTCAACCAGAAGCAGAGCAGGATAAGGCTCCTTAATTCATGTCCACAAAAAACCCTTCTGTCTCAACAACTCTACAATTATTAGAAGTGCTCTTTATAGGCAGAAGGAATGTTCTCGATTCCCAAAAAGCTGTGAGAGAGTGGCAGTAGGATAGGGACACGTCCCTGGAAGGACGTTGGGTCAGGATGCATTACCAGGGGCTGGAGGTGTTCTCAGAGAGGGGAAATTCCGCCTGTGGATTTTAGTGAAGTGATACTTCAGAGCATTGTTATGTCTGTAATTGGTCATTTCTCTGGTCAGGCGTCTTTTCACTGAATAGACTGCCAGGAGACTCTGTGGAACTCGTGTGTGCAAGACACAATTGGGCTTAACTCTCTGCAAACGTGCATTTTGTGGCATTCTCTCAGGCTGAGCAGGATGCTGCTCCAGTGTGAGTGTGGTACCGACACAAAGGTCCAGCCTGCCGTGTGTGCCATTAAAGCTTTTCTTCAAAATGTATTTGGATTCTCTCGTTTTTAATTGATCGTGTTCAGGAGTGAGGGAAATGGGGGGATGGCTCTGTTAAGGCTCTTGGGACCGGGGTGTTGCAGGAATATGGGCACTTGGGACAGGAGGCAAGGAAAGACAGCACACGGTGCAGCACAGGGCATACTTATCTTAGGTCTCCTGCACAGGAGTCGGTGTCTCCTAATGCTGCCATTGGAAATTCTGTTGTGCTTTAGAGTGGGAGTGATAGAAAGTGAAGTAAGGAATACCTGGTGCAAAAGGGTGCTGTTTGCTGCCCGCCACCCTGAGCCTTGGGGAAGGGGAAAGAAAGGTTTTTGGAGCTGCTCCTGCTGTGCTCGAATCCTCTAAGTAAATGAGGAGCAATGAGATTTAAAAGGGGGGGTTTGATGCTTTACAGAAGTGCAACACAGCATAAGGAGTGCTTATGCCATTAAAGATTGTTTATTTCAACACAGATAAGCATCTTCTAAAGGTGCTGTTGGCTTTCCTTGTTTCTTCAGGGTGTGTCTCCACAGATCACTGGCATGTTACTATAACTGGAGCTAATAAATACCCAAAAGATGCGTGTGTGCCTTCCTCAGCAGTCTCTTGTTTTTCTTTGCCCTGTCTGAAAGGCAGCCTCTTGGTTGCTGCGTCTGCCCCTCTGCCCCTGTGGGGTGTGTGCTGTGTGAGTGAGTGTGGTTTGGTCTCCCCTGGCAGCACCAGGGCTGGGGCACCTGTCGAAAAACAGGCTCTCCACGTTTAATACTCCCTTATTCAGCATCAGTGTGCTTAGAGAAATAAATTTTCAAGTTAATGGAGATATTAATAAAATTGTTAGCCAAGCAGTTTTGTAAATATGCTATTTTACCCTTAATTTGCTGAATCTTGGTCTAGAACCTTTGGCACTTAAGTCAATATATGCAATGGAGGCAACAGGGTACCTTGAAATTAGAGGCTAAGACTGGGAGTTCAAATCAGAAGGCAGGAGAGCAACTTTGCCTACCGATACCTACATTTTGGAAGGGAAGAAGTGAGAATAAAAAACCTGCCAATTTTGCTAAAGCTAAGCAAAGTACATGATTTTTGTATGTTTAATTATATTTTTGCAACATTATATGGTGTTACAGTGTAATTAGTTTAGACAGCCAAAGTACAAATTGGAATGCTATAGTACTGTAAAGAATATGTTCCTACTATTCAAAAATAGTTTCTTAAGTGATTTGTTTTTTTCTGCTTCCCTGTAGATTAAAGCAAAAAATTATGACAAAGTGGAAAAGGTGAGTCCTATTAATATATGTAATATATCTCTATAGCAAGAAAAAGTACCTTGTGATTGGGCTAAATCAAATTAAAAAAAAGCCATAGTAACCATTGAATGTGCTATTCAAAACCACAGATTAAAAGTATCATTCCAGTTGATTTGTTGTTTCTACCAAGCTGTAATCAGTGAATTGTGCAGGGGATTTCTCTGCTTAATTCTCTCCAGTTCCCTTGCATAGCATGGAGGTGCTCTAGTCAAAAGAATGAGTAGTTTAACTTAACTCTTTCTTATAAATCTCAATTATCAAAGATTATTTTAATTCACACTGTATAGTTTTAAAAGTAGAACTCTGATTTCTGTATCTGGAATCCTGATCACGTCTTCTTGATGTATTAAACAGTTATTTCAGCGATGCCTTATGAAGGTTTTACACATTGATTTATGGAAATGTTACCTTTCCTATGTACGAGAAACCAAGGGGAAGCTACCTAGTTACAAGTAAGTTAACAGAGTTGCTCTGAATTATTCTGGGTTTATGGTGAATCTCCGTGATTTTTGACTAGAGGGTGGGGAAGAACCTGTGTGACAGATCTGTCTGGGGATATTCTAGTGGAGTATTGGGGATTTAATACATAATCTGCATTTAGGAAACCTTTTCTTTAAAGTGTCCTGAACTGAGCTTGCTGGGCAAAATTGCTGCCTTAGTTTGGATTCAGGTAAAAGGTGGGAAGAGAGCAGGGGAGTAGCTGATGTATCCATGGCAGGTGGGATTGGTCTTTGAGCCAGCCTAAACATACCTCTTCCTCAGTCATGCCCTGTTGTTGTCCCTGCCCTCAGTGCCCTGTTTAGAGTCTCCACAAAATCCAGCATGAGATACTCTATTTGACCAGTTCAGGCATTAGAGAAAGTCTGGAATGCAGAAAAAAGGCATAAAATTCAGGGGGTGTGAACCTTCATCCCTTTTCAGTAACTACATTGTGCTTGTTTATAATCCTATAGACTGAGTTTCAAAAAATATCAGTAACTTCCAATGTCTGTAAACTCTTTTTTCTGCAACCTGCCATAATTTCTTTGCATTATAACTGGCAAGATGATGCATTAACAGAGGAAAAAAACAGGGGTTTCTATTTTTACAAAACTGTTTTGAAACAATTTTAAAAGTATCAGTGCCCCTTCCCCAGTCTTTTTATCCAATTTAACTTTCCTTTGATTTTCCTGCTAATGTTGTCAAGGAGGTGATAAGGTTCTGAAGTATGTTTGAGTAAAAGAAACTGGGAGAAATGTGGGAGAGAGAAAAACCAGTTTTAATTGAAACTTAACCAAGGAACTTCTGTGAGCATTTATAATTTGAAGGAAAATACTATGAATTAGGGGGATTAAGAAATCATGCAAAAGATTCTGGGCAGTTTCTACACAAGGGAGCTACTCCTAATTGACCCAGTTTTGGTGTTTCTGGTTAATTCCAAAAAGGTTTGGGGAGGGGGGGAAAGAAAAAGAAACCATGGGTGCATCTGTCAGCTATGAAGATGTGGAGAGCAGTTGTTTTCTCAGCTTCACATAGGATACATGGATTTCCACTGACTTGGTGAGGTGGGCCAGGAACTGTTATTATGCTGGATTGCCACCAATAGTTTTAAAGAATTTTCTTAAATAAAACAAACCCCTGACAGTACCTAAATACAGAATTTAAAGCTATCTGAATGCCAGTTTTTGCTCTCAGCTGTTGAATGATATTTCACATTCTTCAATGTTTGGTTAGAATTTGCTGCACAAAAGAATACTCTTTAAATAAAGAATTTTTTTAATACTAAACACTTGCTCTATGGTCTTTGTGGTTTGTTCTTTTCTTCAGGGAAAAAATGGCTCAGGCATATGATTTTGCTCTGGATAAGATTGGCATGGAAATCATGTCATACCAGGTATGTTTTTTTTAAATCAAAAAACATTTTATTTCTAACGTTATAACAAGTACAGAAGGACATTGGTTTCATTATATTTTGAATATAATGAATTTTTTTCTCACGTAGATCTGGGTGGATTACATCAATTTTTTGAAAGGCGTGTAAGTACCTTCAAAGAATCTTTTTTAAGCTCAGTTGATGCAATGCTGATGTTGGTGGCAGTGATGACCTGTAAGAGCTGACGTTGCTCTCTCTCCCCACTCTAGAGAAGCAGTGGGATCTTACGCAGAGAACCAGAGGATAACAGCTGTCCGTAGGGTTTACCAGCGTGGTTGTGTGAATCCCATGATAAACATAGAGCAGCTCTGGAGAGATTATAACAAATACGAAGAGGTAATTGACAGTGTGATTGTTTGTGACATTAAGAAAGAAGTAATAGTCATATAATCAAATATGGTGCCCAAACTAGATCCACTAAATAATTCTGTATAAAACAGATGACCAGCAGTATGAACACCTTTTGTGTGTGCAGTTTGTACAAGACCTGTGGCAAAACTCTACAGGTACCTTAGTGAATTTTAGTATTTCACAGGCTCTCTATAGGATACATTTGACTGTCCCATTTCCCAGCTGGCCCAGTGGAACTGCTCGAGAGATAGAAATCACTATGATTAGTGATGGAGAGTGTATCTGCTGGAAGCTGGAGCAGCTCAGATGGCAGTGAGGGCTGGTGTCCCCCAGGAGGCACTCCCCTCCTTTCACTTAGAGTTGAGCAGGGTGAAATGGCATTCAGCTGTGATGGTTTGGATTTCCTTGACAGCCGTAAGTTACATGGTCTGAAATAGTTATAAAATGCTCCTCACCATCCTTCACCTTAAGCCATTGCAGCCTCAGTTCAGGTGAGTTTGCTGTCACACTGTCTTCAGTTCGCTGGCCTTGCAGGCTAATTTGTAGCTGCACCTTTGTAGTGTATTTATAAACACATTTGTTAACAGCTGGTTTACCAGCCCCAGTGACAATGCAGCTCTGAGCATAGGTGCCCTCGTGCTCAGCACTGCCAGGCAGGGATGCTCATCCACCCCTCTCCCTTGTCCTCTGATTGTGCCCAGGCTGGCAGGTGCCAACATGCTGTGGCTCAGCTGTGCCCTGAACAGGAAAGAAGGGCCACTTTGTCTTTCCTTGGTGCTAATTATGCAAGTTGTGATCTTGATGACCACTCATGTTAATAAGGCCATTGTGCTTAGCTGGTTGGAGAACTGTGGGGGGAATACCTCTGAATGGGGGAAATGTGGATGGGAGAACTGGGTGAGAATACCTCTGGGTGGGAGAAATGGGGGTGGGAGAACTGGGGGTGGGAATACCTCTGGGTGGGAGAACTCCAGGTATCCAAACAACCATACCATATGTTATGTACCATAACAGCTCATTGTCCCATCGGTGTTCAGGGACATCACAGCCAGCCTGCTGCCACCAGGGAAGTTATCCAGTGAAATGCCTTCTCCAGCTTAGGAAAATCCCTAATACAACTTCCCTGTATACCTCATCTTCCCCTCCCACATAGCAAAGGGAGGCTCTCACTATTGATTCCCACTGCTTTCATTAATACATAGGGAGACTGTCAAAACAATAGCTCAGACCTGTGGAGTTTCCAGCTGAGGGGGCTCTGTTTGACACCTGTAGCTCAAGCCTGTACCTCAGGCTGTTCAGAGCTGCTGGAGCCTGAGGGCCAGTGCTCTGCTCAGATGTACCTTTCTGCACGTCCTGCTCTGGCTGAACTGGCTTCAGTGGAAGGGGCTGCTGCTCAGAGGGGCCCTGGCACAGGGAACTGCTCCTCACCAGAAGGGTGCTTTGAAGGAGAGGTGATTCCCCACATCAGAGCCCAACAGCCCAGAGACCACGTGCAGGTCTCTGTGGGAAAGATTAGTGTCTGTTTGCTGTAATTCAGGTGTTCTCAAGCTTCCCTTCAGCTCAGCCGTAACCACCACCAAGTAGCAATATCAGGCTGTCTGTTATCACTGTCTTTAATTAACTAAATGGTCAAAAGTGGCCACACCCCTAGAGAGCCCTCTGTCCAGTGACAAAGGGACAGTGTTTGGCTCACAAAGCCACACAGCTGCTGAGCTGGAAGTGCATCCCCAAAGGAGGCTGCTGCATCCTTAGCCTGGTCCTGGGTTAATTGGGGGCGTTGCTGGGTTTGTGTGCTGTCCCTGACAGCAGCACCAGCCCAGACAGTGCCTTTGCTTCCATAGTGAGTCAGTACCCACCTGGGTACCTGTTTGGAGTAGGACTGAAAGCTGTGCCCACCGTCCTCAAAGTGTTGGCGAGCCATGCCAGCACGATCCACCCAACCACAGGCATCAGAAAAAGTGTGGTTGCTTATCCTGCTGTGAGAGCAGTTCTTTGAGGTTTTCTCATGCCCAGGACCCTGTGACCAGGGCCTGGCCACCCCGACCCCTGTGCTCTTGCTCAGCAGCACAGCAGAGCCCTCTGTATGTGTGTGCAGTCCTGGAGGGGGGTCACTCTCTGTGGTGAGGGACACATCTCACCTCCCTCCCAGCTGACAAAGGTACACGTGCAGCAGGGAGTGTGTTGAATAGAACCTCTTTTGAAAGGTGTCACTTCAGGAACAGAGAGAAGGCAGAGCTTTAAGCCTGGAGGGCAACCTCTGTTACTGCTTGTACAAGAAAACAGGCTGTTCATGTGCTGTCTCAGCCTTCACGTGGTGTGCAGCAAGGCAGGGAGCTCTGAGTGTCTAGGTGCTGACCATTGAAAAGCAAAGGTGTAAATCACAGGTACATTCTTTCCACTTTTGCCCCCAGCAGTTTATGTAAAGTCCATTGTATTTTTGACAGTGATTTAAAATACACTGAGGTACTTCAGGTCAGTTGATTTTCAGTAGTGAGTTGCCCACACATTTATTAGGAGAAATGCAGTACCTTTAGAGACTGGTATTGTAAAATAACTTTGTCCTTGCTCACTTTTGCATCCCCTTTCAAGCTCTTTCCTGTGTGAAATGAGATTCGATATTTCCAAAGTGAAATTGCACATTCCCAATTCCTTTTTTCACCCTTCTGCAGGGCATCAACATTCACTTAGCTAAGAAGATGATTGAAGACAGGAGTAGAGATTATATGAATGCACGACGTGTAGCAAAGGTACAGCCTTCTGTTGACTTTTCTTAGTTCTGTTTAATTCTAAAAACCAGCATTAAACTCTGTTATTATTTCAAATAAAGTTGTCTCAGACTAAGGTTGGTAGGATAAGATAAATAAAATAAGCAGTTAATGTGTTTAAATCTGCTCTTCTAAACATTGCTTCCGTTTCAGGAATATGAGACAGTGATGAAAGGCCTGGACCGCAACGCTCCCTCCGTGCCCCCCCAAAACACCCCCCAGGAGGCTCAGCAGGTGGACATGTGGAAGAAGTACATCCAGTGGGAAAAGAGCAATCCTCTGCGTACAGAAGATCAAACGCTCATAACAAAAAGAGGTAATTAGACACTGTGCTGGGACATATAGGATTGTGGGGTTTGGCTCCATTAGTGACTTCCAGCACGAGTAATGACGTCAGTTGGTGTCCAGGGATCATGCTGGAGCAGAAGTTTATCAAGTTTCTTGAGTTGTGGGTGCTTTTTAAAACAACAAACTAGATTTTGCTCATGCCAAGCTGAAAGTAACACATGGATTTTGGGGGACAGTGCCACTGAACTTCCATTGGAGGTCAGGAAGCAGTGGATCACAGCCCAGTTTTTGTGGCTGCTACTGAATGACGTGTTCTTCCTCTGTAGAGGAGGCAGGTTACTGTTAATAAAATTTCTGGCAATATAAAAGAACTGCAGTTGTGATTATTGTAGCCCCTTAGTGTTAACATTGTCTGATTTATTTGATTATTTTTGTACTTCATTCTTCCATTGTGCAAGATGGTAGCATTTCTGCAGTGATTCACAAGGAGTGTTTCCTACATTTCTTGCCCACAGTGATGTTTGCCTATGAGCAGTGTCTTCTGGTGCTGGGACATCACCCAGACATCTGGTATGAGGCTGCACAGTACCTCGAGCAGTCCAGCAAGCTGCTGGCTGAGAAAGGGGTAAGCAGCTTGCCATTGGTTTTCTCTTCTTTCATGGCTTTGACATGGAGTACTGTTATTTTTTTTGTCAAAAACTTAAGAACCAAAGAGGGGGTGTGTGTGAAAAATATTTAGCCCCTAAGCTGTGTTATGATCAGAGCTTTAAAATGGGGCTTATTTTAAGAAATAAAAATAGCTTTATGTGAGATAAGAATAATGAAACACTATTTCAGTCCTGCAAAGGTAGTTTTGGGGGAGTTTTAGGTTTCAGTTTTAGGTTTGGGGGAGTTTTTTGGCCTGATTTTGTGATTCTTTAAGTGCTGGGGAAATGATTTTCTCTTTATTGGAGCACTGCATGGAAATTCACTGGGACTTGTCACACTCAGAAGATATTCCATAAATTGGCCTTTATTGTCACATATTCTGAACAATTATATTATTATACTTATTTTATAACAGGACATGAACAATGCTAAGCTTTTCAGTGATGAGGCTGCTAATATTTATGAAAGAGCGATCAGCACTTTATTAAAGAAGAATATGCTTCTTTATTTTGCATATGCAGATTATGAAGAGGTGAGCAAAACTAGTGATGTACTGACATTAAAATCCAAAGACATCTCCCATGAATAGTGTCGTTGATTTGAAACCTACTGAATACACAGAATTTTGTAGAGTTAATTTACTCATTCTTCTAGCCTTCAGTGTTTCTGAGATGAAGCTGACAAAATGGAGAGGAAAATCCCATCATATGATTTATGAAAATTTTGAAAATTTACTGTCTTTCCACTTTAATATTGACTGTAATTTTCAAATTGTCATGAGGGTGAAATGCTTATAAATTTACATTTACCACAGCATCAGTTTCTTCACTTTTTAAATGGGCATAAAGAGCACCTTTCCCACCTAATTCCTGGGGGGGTTAATGTTTGTGATGGAAGATGGGAGGGAAATCCATGGAATTCACAGCGAGAAATCCATGGAATTCCCAGTCTTTGCTGAAAGATCATGAGGACAACAGGGGGTAAAGAAAAGCCTTTTCCCTTAAAAGGAAAGAACTTCCTTGGCTTTCAGAGCAGCCTCTTGTATGCTGAGTGTCTTGTTTTTTTAAGGCTGCACAGTACAATTTGGAGGGCTGGAGCTGGCAGGGAACTGACTGGAAATGTGTAGGTTGGAGAGTGCAGGTGGTTTTCCTACCTGTCTGCACGTTATTTTTAGACAGAGGTAAAGGAAAACAGTCTTCTTATCCCAAACACCTACAATGACAATTCTGCTGCAGCATTACTACATTAGAAAAAAACCTCAGACACTCTTGAAAAGCATGTGCATAAGCACTACTGGGAAATTAATGTGGGAAGTTAAAAAATGACTGCACAAGACAGAAAATGTGTGTGAGTAAAGGAACTGGCATACACAGTGTTCAGCCAGGGAAAAATGGAAACAAGAAGGTTCTAGTTTTTAACTGAGCTTGAGTTTTGCATTCTCCGAGGTGATGTGGAGTGGTGTTACCAAGCAGTCTGTATTTCCTTTCACTCAGAGTCGAATGAAGTATGAGAAAGTGCACAGCATATATAACCGACTCCTGGCCATCGAAGACATCGATCCCACGCTGGTAAGATGATGCCTCCTGTTGGGGTTTCCCACATTTCTGTGGATGCAAAGACTGGGGAGATGCTCACAGGAGTTCCTTGGGTCACAGGGATGATGGAGCAGGTGTGGTAATGAGATGATTAAAATTTCAGGAAGATTGATAAGTATAGTCTTTAATCCATTTAATTATGCCAACTCGTGTACTCTCCTCCTCTGTCTCTTGGGCAGTCTCTTGAAACAGGTGATGAAGATATGAAAGATTTCATAACACAGCTCCTAAGAATTGGTGTATGTTTTGTTGGCTCAACTAAAATGTCACTTTGCCTCCCCTTAACTGATTAAAACCACATTGTTTTTGTCCATTGTTGTCCCTACACAGAAAGACACATGTAGTTTGCATACAAATCTGTAATTCACTCTATAAGTATCAAGAAGTATTGCTGTAGATCTGCTGAAGTTATAAACATTGTCTCTAGTACCAGCTGTGGTAGTGCTGAACAAGTGGTGTGAGAGGTAAATATTTATAAATAAACACATCAAAGCATGAGGAGGAAAAAGAAGGTGTGAGGTCTAAAATGGAACAACAGGTCACTGTCAGAGGGAAGGTATCCACTTACTGACACTCTCCATTCTTTAAAGACAAATCATAATGATTCCCAAATTTACATGTTATAAGAAACTGTGCACCAGTTCCTCCTGCTTGAGGAATGCTGTTATTTGTGATCTAATTCAGAGTGAAGTTAAATCCCAAAGAAATGCAAACCACAAATTAGCCCCTGAATTAAGTAGCACATTCATTATTTCCTTGATCAGTTATAAATATCTGCAGACAGGGTGATTTTTATCTTGGATTGGATAATGTACAGTAAAATGCTTCATCAGGCCTTTTGGCTGCTCTTTAGCCTTATGGATGTCTTAGCTTTATTAGGAAGTTACCATTTTTACAACAAGCCTGAGTTCTCTGAAGGCAACAGCTTATGTAAATTACATTCATTTGCTTACCTCCCCTTCCTTGAAAAATCTATGTATTAATTATTGTCTTTTCAGGGGATCAGTCTTAGGTATATTCAATTTCTTTTTTAAAAAGGTTTGCCTCATTTATAGCAAAACAACACAGAGGCACAATTATTTCTATTATGACTTATTTGCTGTATGTTGTGAGTGAAGATTATTTCAGATACAGTAGAAAAGCTCGATGATCTCCTGGTATTCTTTGCTAGCACTGATGCAAAATGAACATTAATCTGCACCTTAGGTTTATATCCAATATATGAAATTTGCAAGGCGAGCAGAAGGCATAAAATCTGGAAGAACGATATTTAAGAAGGCGAGAGAGGATGCCCGGACGCGCCATCACGTCTATGTGACGGCAGCTTTGATGGAGTACTATTGTAGTAAGGTAATCACAGCTGCTCAGTCTGACCTTACAGAAGTGTCAAGAGGGTGTGTAGCTCACTAAAGCTGATAACCTTATTTTTTTTCCTTTTAATGTTTGCAGGATAAGTCTGTGGCCTTTAAGATTTTTGAGCTAGGGCTGAAAAAATATGGGGACATTCCAGAATATGTATTGGCATATATTGACTACCTTTCTCATCTTAATGGTAAGCTTTAAGTTTTGAGACGTCTAATGGAGCATTAATCTGCCTTCTGTGTGAGTTTAGGTTCAGACCAAGTTCTTTGTATTTAAATTCTTCTTGAAGAGCAATGAAACCTTGGCAGTTAATATGAAAACAAAACTTGCTCTTTTGTCCTTAGTGAAGTTCCAGAATTATGGTGATATTAGACATTGATCCTACTGAACAGAGGAAAGTGAGTTTTCCCAAGTGTAGCTCACTGGCATTGCAGGAGTTTTACAGCATCTGTTGTGAACAGTGGGAAGTACACTGAGAAATCTAAATCCTGGGGGAAAAAATCTATAGCAGTTTAAAATCAGCATGAGAGGAGTGAGGGATTAGCTGGTCCTGCCTAGAATTCATTTAAACTCGTTCTCCCTGGGTAGATGAGATGAGCAAGATATAAAATCAATATTGTGCATACCAGTCCTTCTTGGAAGTTGCCAGGGAAAGAGCAGTGGGGCACAGGGGGCTGGGGAGCTGCAGGCAGGAGGTGGAGGTGGTGCTGGAAGGTCTCTGTGGGTTTTCCTGAGGCAGGAGTGAATATCCCTCTTACAAGAATCCCAAGACTGCTGTGGGGAATAGGGGCTGACAGAGACCTTTGTGTGGAACTGTCCTGGTCCGTGTTTCATGGGGAATGAAAGAAGAGGGAGAAGAGCAGTTCATCCTGGGGTCTTCCTCTGCCCAGTCCTGTCTGGTAGCCACTGGATAGTCAGATTTTTTTCAGGTATTTCTTCTGGCAGTCAGTACTCTGGTTCAGCATTTGTGGCATAACAGCACAGAGATGTAACACAAGGTGGGTGTGACCCAGTTCTGTGAGGCAGGGCCTGCAGGCACTTGTGCTGCTGCATCTCCTGACCCTACACTGTGTTCTGGAGGCACCAGGCACATGAATCTCCTGGCAGCCTTACAGCATCTTGGTTTTTCAGGCTCTGGAAATTTGAACAGATTTGGAGGGTTTTTTTCTCCTGTGAGCTGTAAAAAGAGATTTTTTTCCAAGTTAAAGTATATTGAATTTTGCAATAAGTTATTGTGGGTCTACATGAATATTTGCAATGCCTTTCTATAGGTTGCCAGCAGAAAAAATTTTCTTAAAACTGGCAGTTTAATGAACAAAACCACCAACCACTCCATTCCCCAACTGACAATGTACAAATGACTGCTTATGGGGAACCAGGTCTAATCGTTTTGGGACGACTTCTGAGGAATATAGAAGTATATTAATATTGCCCTAATTTAAAAGGGAAGTAGTGAATTGAAAGGTCAGATTTAAATTTACCAAGATATGCTATCCTGGTAATTAAAGAAAATGGAAAAAACCAACATAGAAATCCTGAAGAGATGCCAAGCAATAGCTGTGCTGTTATAGAAGAACCTATATTAGGATTAGTTTGTTGCTATCAACAAAAATAAGCTTCCAAAGAACAATTTCCCAGTGGAATTTAACATTAGTAAAGTTTTATGTGGCCATTCAGATCTCTTTTTATACTTCCTGAAATCCAAGTATCAGAATGTCAGCCTTATATTTAATTCAACTAACACATTTCTTTGAATGGACATGATTTATAATTGTTTTGCATGTATTTTACTAAGTGTCATTTTTCTTTTTTTCCTATTTTTAAAGAGGACAACAATACAAGAGTTTTGTTTGAACGTGTTTTAACTTCAGGGAGCCTTCCACCTGAGAAATCTGGGTATGTCTGCAAAAGCAGTTTCACTACACTAAAAAAGATACATAACCCCTTTCAACCCTAAATATGCCAAAGAAACTAAAAACATGAACAGCAGGACAAAATTAGGTACAGATGTTCCTTCCCCTCTTCCTGCTGTTAAAATAGCAGCAACCATGACAGATCTGTGAAAGTCCCTATCCCACTTCCAGTGAAATTCACTTATTTATTGACTTTAAAACTTCACTGATGCAGGATTGTTGAGGATAAAGTGCAAAATCCTCCCATGCAGTAAAGATTCAGTGGTTTGAGCAGGTGTATTCAATGAGCAGTAAGGATTCAATAGCTGGAGCAGAGGAGGTGAGTCAGGAATTCACTGAGGAGGGAGCTGAACACCTCCCAGCCAGCTGGAAATAAAATAGGGAAAGAACCAGAAAAGACTTGGATTAACCACTCACTGCCACAATTTCATTGCTACTTTTTAAGTTGATTTATCAAAGAAAATTGCTTACCCAGCCCTTGCAGTCTGAGTGTTCACCATTATTATTCTGGTAGACATAACATTAAAACTAAGGAATCAAACCTGGCACTGCTGTGCACATTCATCCTGCACTTAAATTCTGATCTTTCTGGGAGTACTTTTACGTCCATTTTAAAAGTGAGAAAACCCAAGAATTTAAAAGTGGAATCTTTTTCAAAGGTGAATTCCAAAGCTGAAATGAAAGTTGAATCAAGTCCAGAAATGTGGTTGGATGTTGCTTAAGTTATATATGGGATTTTCCACTGAGAGATCTGCAGTGATTTTATATATTTGGGGCATCTGAAGTACTGCCTGTTGTGTCATGGGGTACTGCTCTTGCCAGCTAGAATATGTTAGTCTGTGCAGATGAAGTAGATCATAATGTATTTTGAAAGGTCCTTGACAAATGTTTGTCTGTCTTACATTGAGAAAAGCCTACCTCAAATGCTTAGCCCTTGATACCAGTAATCCTCTCCTTTCCATAAAAAAACGTCCTTTGCAGTCCACTAGGTTGAAAGTTTTAACATAAATATATAAAGGCTCTGGGAAGGCAATACATGAGGTTGATGCATCTAAAGTAAATAACAGAAATGGCCCTGTGCTCCCAGATTGCCTCCCTTGAGTCTTTCCTTTGTGTTTTTAATTGGGTTGGGATCAGTAATTCTTTCTCCTTCAGTAACTGTCACTGTCTCTGTTCTTCCACAGGGAAATCTGGGCTCGGTTTTTAGCTTTTGAAAGCAACATTGGGGATTTAGCCAGTATACTGAAAGTTGAGAAACGGAGGTTTACAGCGTTCAAGGAAGAATATGAGGGCAAAGAAACAGCTCTGCTGGTGGACAGGTACAAGTTCATGGATTTGTACCCTTGCTCTGCCAGTGAGCTGAAGGCCCTTGGTTATAAGGTAAGTGGGCAAAAACACTTCAATTTACCATTGTTCTTTTCAGTCCTGGTAAACTTGAGCAAGGCCTTCTTTAGCACTTGCCTGGCACCTTTTCCCCTGATGGAAAAGCAGGTAAAACAGGCCTCCTCCTCCTCGTGTCACTGGGCAGCAAAGTGCCAGGCTTTGTGGGCCACAGGCAGAAAGGAGCAGGAACACAACTGACAGCTGCTACCCCATGTGTTGGTATTTACCTTTAATCTTCCCATGGAAAGGTTGAGGTGTTAGTGCCATCACCACTCAGCTACGGGCCTCCACTTAAGCCTGAGCAACTTCAGAAACCACAGTTCTTGAACTGGGTCATCTGTATGAAACATCACTGGCTGTCCTTCCCCTCCAAGGTGGTAACACTGCACCCACTTCATTGAGAGCTGTATCAAACCAAACACACTGCAGTCCCAGTGTTTGCTGCCAATGACTGAGGAGAACTCTCCGTAGAGAGCAGGGTCTGCCTGCTCTTTTCTGTTGTTTATTATGGCTAAAGTGCTTTGGTGCTGCCATTTGGAATTTAAAATCTGGGCCAGACGCCTCTATCTGGTGGCCCCCAGTCATGTTTCTGACCACATGTATTTTAACCACTATTTCAGTCATGGGGAAGGCCACAACAGTTTGAAAAACCTTTAGAACAGAACAAACTGTTGGTTTATATTTTTTAAGCATGAAGTAAATAGGCTGCCAGGGAAACAGAAACAGCTGATTGCCATTTGCATGGACAGGAAGAGAGCCTTGGGTTAATGTCTCTAAAACGGCACCTCAGCTTCCAGTTATTTCTTACACAAAAGAACAATTTATGAAAAATACAGATGAGATCAAAGTTAGCAAAGCAGCTGAATTGTTGGTCATCACAGAGCTGTAAAATAATCTGATAGGTGGAAATCAGAGTCACACTGAACACTTTTCTTTGAATGCAATGGGGACAAAGTTATTCTGAAGTTAAAGGTGTGGGTACAAGAGAGTAGCTCTTGCTGAGTTTGTTATCTAAGGTGGTTCAGCCCTTGGGCCGATTCCTGTTGCTTGTAACATGCCAAAACATAATAATCCTGTTTGAACTGAGGCTTTGCATGCCTGCTGACTGCCTTATGTGTTCTTTCTTTTCCAAGTAAAGCAATCTAGGCAATGAAATGAGGGAGAAATTATACTTGTGAAGGCCTAGTGGTCTGCATCTGTTCACCTAAATCTTTTTAACCTAAAAATGGAGCCTCTCAAAAATTACAAGCATGGTCCCATTCTGTAACAGAAACAAGTGTTTCCACTCCCAGCTGGGACACTGTAGGACTAAAAGGTTTGATGAAAACATGCAAGTTTCACCCAGATGGTCTTGTAAGAGGGCACCTGAAATGATAATGATGACAAAGTGAGAATAAGGGCCTGGTCTCCAGTGATGTTTTGTTCTGTAATTTAAACAAGCCCTTCAGTCCTGCCAAGTTCAGTGCTCTCTGCTTGCCTTTCGCAGGATGTCTCCCGTGCCAAGCTAGCAGCAATAATTCCAGACCCTGTGGTTGCACCTTCCATCGTGCCTGTTCTCAAAGATGAAGTAGACAGAAAACCCGAATATCCCAAACCAGACACTCAACAAATGATTCCATTTCAGCCAAGACACTTGGCACGTAAGTCAGACCTTGGTTGGAGGTGGTTGTGTTTCAGCTGGCGGCGAGTGACGAACCTGTGTGTTGAGTCAGCCTAATCACAGAGACTTTGCTCATCTTCAGTCAGCCAAATGTGTACTTACATTTGAGGCTGTTATTTCATTGGGTTGCTGAGGGTGTTTATCCTTTACTTAGTATTAAGGTCACATGGAAATAAGTACAAGTAGTTTGGGCTGGATACTAATAAGCTGTTGCACACACTGCTCATAGACCAGATCATTGACTAAACAATATGTAATTAGCAGGGGCAAAAGTGACAGGGTAGTAATTACTGGCATCAAGTAATAATGCTGCGAAAACAATTCTGGTCTAGCTGACTTGCACTGGCTTCATACAGTTTTTCTTCCCACAGCTCCAGGTTTACATCCTGTCCCGGGCGGTGTATTTCCTGTTCCACCAGCAGCTGTAGTTCTCATGAAGCTCCTGCCACCTCCTATTTGTTTTCAGGTTTGTTTTAATGCATTTTGAACATTTCAGGAAGCTGTGGAAGAGATTCTGTTGTCACAGAGCCACAGCATGTATCACTCTATTCAAAATAACCTTCTAAACTTTCCCTTTTTTTTGTAACAAATCAGGGTCCTTTTGTTCAAGTGGATGAGCTCATGGAGATATTTAGAAGATGCAAACTGCCAGACAGTAAGTGACTTGTCCTCTCTGGAGGCTGTGATAGTGCATAACCATAAGGCTTGGTTTTACATATGGATATTGCTGTCTAAAGCCCAGACCTCACTTACAGATTTGCAGTTTCTGTTTACAAGCAAAACAGACTGGCTACCTTTGTAGGCTGGAATCTACATAGAAATGTTGGTACGTTTGCCTGGGGGGAGATAACAAAAAGTCAAAAAGATGAAAAATCACCAGCTTCCCCTTTAATGAGATGTTGGTGGTAACCACTGAAAGACAGAAATGAGGATTTTCAGAATATCCTGTAAAAG
The DNA here is from genome assembly GCA_013396655.1 of Campylorhamphus procurvoides. Taxonomy (NCBI): domain Eukaryota; kingdom Metazoa; phylum Chordata; class Aves; order Passeriformes; family Dendrocolaptidae; genus Campylorhamphus; species Campylorhamphus procurvoides. Next base: position 713,416 of record WBMV01003815.1, on the reverse strand, counting down.
CAGCAAGGCATTGTTTCCAGCAGCATCATAGCTGGAACATGAAATTACAGATTGGCAGCAGTTCATTGGTGGCCATAGCTCTGCACATTTTTGCAGTGCTGGAGGACAAGCTAAGGGCAATCACAGAGAAAGCAAGCTAGGATTGAATTTGAGTGAAAATATTTAAATCATACACAGTATTTTTGAGGCTTCCTCTATGATAAGCAGCAACTGACTTGCTCTGCCTACTTTCTGGTGAATGATGAACTAGTTATACTGATTCCCCAGTAGGCCTTCCTGGTTTATTTGAGCTCGCAAATGACCTCAGTGCCTGTGTAAAGGGAAGGCTCAAGCTGAAGCAGCAGCATTTACTTTATGGCTGGTGTTCACCACAGCACAGAGCTTTGGACTAAATCCTTCACATTTGTAGAAGAGGGTAGGAAAAATGTCTTATGTTCCCGAAATCACTGCAGTGTGTCTCTCTTGGTGTCCCTGCTGGCATGCTGATTTGTAATCAGGGAGCTCATTTTCACAAGCCAAATGCATGTGTGTCTCTTTGCAAAGCTGTCGATGAAGCTGTACGGATAATCACCGGCGGGCTGCCCGAAATTGCCGTGGAAGGCAACGGACCTGTGGAGAACAACGCCATCCTCAACAAGGCTGTGAAGAGATCACATGAAGATTCGGATGACGATGAGGAGAAAGGATCTGTAGTTCCCCCTGTACATGACATTTACAGAGCACGACAGCAAAAAAGAATCCGGTGAAACAAGTCTGGAGTTTACTGTGACAGACAAAGACTTGCATTGAATCAGTCTCTTAAAAGTCAAGCATTTAAAAGGGACAGCTGCAAACAAAAAAATCCTTGAAAATGGTTTTGTTACTGTGGTGCCTCTTCTCCCATATGGTTCCTGATCTGAAAACAGCCCGAACAACCTTAGAATGTGCTCTGAACAAAACTCGGTTTTCAAAACCAAAAGTGCAAAATGTCAAAACTGTATTTTGTTCTTCGAGGGTGTTCACATCTGCCACTTGAAATCTTGTGGGTTTTCAACAGTTTTATTTTAAAAACTGGATGGCTTATACTTGTGAAGCATTTTTAATTCACATTTTCTGGAAAACAGTTGTTCTCAGTTTGTTCATGTAGTGTCCTGCCTTATTGTCCGTTTTTATTTATGGCAGAATGTATGAAATCTGTTTTGTAGTTGAAAATTAAAAAAAAAAAAACAACAAAAAACATTCCTTTAAAATAAAAGGATATCCATAACATCATGCCTCATTCTGGTTTTATTCAAACACAACAAGGTACTTCTTAAATATTACTCAGCCACTTCAAAAGCAATGCTAATAAGACCGTCACAGGAAATTGATCAGAGCATACATATTAGAATTAGCTTGTTTTCCATTTCTCTAGAGGATACAGTACACTTTTGCTTGTAATTCCATGACTGTTTGAAGAAAACAGCATCATAAGACTAACTCAGTGTATGTTTCAAAGGTGGGTTGTCCAGAACCCCTGGTTATCACAGCCTGATACTGGACACCTGCACTGCTCTTCCACCTAAGGTGCAAAGCTAAACATTAATAATCAGCTACATCATTTCACTTGTTATCTTCAAACAAGCTAAAAAAAAAACCATATGAGCTTTCAAAGCAGTTTCTATGCCTACTTCAGCTTTTAACTTGGAATTGGCTATTCAGAATTGCACTCTGATAAGATCTAAAGAACCCCCTTGGAGTACAGGACATTCAGATACTTGGGGAAGTTGAAGATGTTCTGGGCTCCAGGAGCACAGCTGCCTGGGGGTCAGTGCTCCCTCCTCTCTGCCAGGTGAGAGGTGAACCCCAGGAAGGTCCAGTGGAGAGAGGGGCTGGCCTAAGCAATCCTGGAATTCCTTTTCTGCTTTGCCACTCAATTTTATCTTCCTATTTCTTTTAGTGAGGATGTAGAGAAACTGTTGGTCAGACACTCCAATTAAGAAAACAACTTGGGAAAATCGTTAACATGATTTGCACTTGTGAGCATTGATTACAGTCTGTACTGCTGAAAGGCCTGCAGCACCCACCCCAGAGGCATTTGTTCCTGCTGTGTGTGCCCCCAGAGGTGAGTACCACATTGTTTCTATGATCCTGGGGTTTTTAATACAGGAAGCCTTAGCATCAAACCCCTCCCTGGGAGGAGAGATGGGATTTATGGTATGGACCCTGCAAACAATGCACAAGCACTGCTGGCAGCACAGTCCCTAAATGCCAGACCTGGGATTACAATTTTATCTATTGATAATTCAGTTCCCTTCACTCTGCCATCAGTCACGTTCCTTTCAAGGGCTTTTCTAAGTCTGTGTCTCACTGTGATGTTCCTCCCCACACCCTCAAGACTGTCACCTGTGGCATCTGACTTTGTGTAGTGTGTGCAATTCCCAGGGGCCTTTAAAGGCAGTTCCTAGGCAATGCTAAAAAATCACAGCAGCAATTCATAACTTGCACAACTCTCATTTAACAAAGCTGAAAACAGCTTTGCCTTCATTGTTTTGTTTGTTTGTCCAGCAGCAATGGCTGTGCTGGCTCGTTATTGCAGTCTGTTGAATTTCTTGAGCTGCAGAGCTTTAGGCTGTGAGGTGGATCCTGCACTACCAACCAAGCCCACTAAGCAGACACAGCAACCTTGAAGACCTCTGGAGTATCCTTTCCTGATACAAACAATGACACAGACCACACCAAAAGCCTACTCAAAACTTTTTTTTCTGGCTAACCAAACTACTCATTTTTGAATTGCCAAAGAAAGATTCAAACACATTAATTTTACTATCTGAGTACATTTAGCCAGGAGAGAAATCATGTCTGAGCTGGTAAACTCTTAGAGGGTTTTCTTCCCCTTGGGGAAGGGGATTTGTAATCAATGAGAAAAGATTTGGTTTAGAGTTGCATAGGCTAATATAGAGAAAAGGTCTTATTTATCCCCTCTTCCTCCAAATGCTAAGTTAGTGCAGCTCTATCCACAGTGATAGTTAAAGGAAAACTGGAAAGGGAAGCATCAACACTGATTCATAATCAAGTGCTTCTAGAAGTTCTAGTACTTTGGTTGACTAGTTGATTCATAAATTAACTTGACTGTTGGCAATAAAAGGGCCCTTTTATTATTTTACATATCTTGTTGATTTTTTTTTAAAGACAAGACAGTCTGGTTTGGATAGCTTAGTACTTGGACTACTTACTGTTTATAACTATGAACTTTGCTTTCATAAAACCATCAAATATTGATTACTGTAATATACAGTTGTGCTCAACTAGAGGGACATTCCAGATGCACTTACCTCCCAGATGAGTCTGAAATTGCAATGAGGCTGCGAGACCACTGAGCTCTTCTGAGAACACTCATCTATACAACACATAGCTAATAAATTCAAGGCCTATAAATACTCTAAAGTTTCAAGAACACCCCTACAAAGTGAAAAAATCTACTGAAAATATTCCCTGTATATTCAAACTAACATTAAATCATTCAGTTCTCACACTACATTAAAATCACTTACACTGCCCATAGTGCTCTGCACTTTCTGGATATTTTTGAAGACATGATTGAATATGCAACCATCTCCTGTTGTAGTTTTTAAAAAAAAACAAGTAAAATTTTCAGCTTAATGTTTCACACACTTTAAATCCACCTTCTGAAAGTGACACAGGTTTACTTTAAAATTAGTATTTCACATAAAAAGGACTAAACTACTAGCGAAAAAAAAAAGGTAAGAAATACCACTTTTATCAAAACATTTTAGCTCTGCCCTTCTTAAATCTTTACAAGAGATAAATGCAGCTGCAATCTATAAGATTGCCACCTTTGTAAGTACTGTACATAGCAGAGGACAGTTACCCAATAACCAGAAAATTTACTACAAAAATATATTATGTTTTGTAACATCTGCAGGTAAACAGCAAAAAAATGCTATTAAAAATGCAGTAAAATGCAGAAAAAACTAGTACCCTACCATATTGACCATACTGTTACAATAAAGTGCTGTTTGGGTTGGCTTTTTGTCTGTCAAAGTTTCTCTTATCAAGAATTTCAGCTTTCTTAATTCCTTAAGATTTTTTTTAAAACCATATCACCCCTTCTGGGAAGAACCATTGCCAATCTGCTCTGGATTAATTAAACTAAAATAACGGTAAATTAAATAGTTAAATGCCCTAAAATGAGCCACTTAAATCCAATGTTTTGTTCTTAAACTTGCCCTATCTAGAATTAGCTCAAAAATGTAAAAATTGCAGCCAGAAAACTACCATGATATTCCCCCCCAGGTTGCATACTTATATTAAAAATGCATCTCTCATCATTTACTTCAGACCCCTCTTGCACCTCATGTATTTCCCTCACCAACCATCACTCATAAATTAGAAGGAACCAGTATTTACACGGAAAGCTGTTTTCCTAGACAAATATTGGTACAATTTTTATTTAATAGCTGACAATACCGTATTGGTAGCACACAAACTGGTCTTAGGACTCTTCTGACTTCCCTACAAGTTGGGATTCTTCCTTAGTCAGTATTTTGCCAAGCACTGCATCATAGTAAGGGCTGAAGACCATTTTGTTGTAGTTGACAAGACGAACATACTTGGCAGCAACCTCTTCCAGCTCTCTCTGAATAGGCCCTAATCCTCCAGGAACAGCAGGCAATGTTTTCTGGTGACTGGATGCAAGGTGATTCTCCAGAAACTTTTGAATTCGAGAATCTGTTAAAAATGGGGTTTGGTTTGTTTTCAAAAGAGAGACAGTCAATTAGGAATAGTGTAAAAATCCCATGTAAAATGCAACAAGCCTGAACAGAGGCAAGTATTTGAGACATGAGAAGCCCAGCACGACACACCCCCAGCAGTTACACAGAGAATGGTCCCTGGGGAGCAGAGCAGTCCTGTCAGACCTACCTATGAGCCTGCAGATGGTGTTATCCACACTGGCCACTGCCTGGATCTGCCCTTTCAGCATAGCCTCCCTCTCGGCTGAGAACGCTGTAAAGCCATGCTGGGAGAGGCAGCTGTTGACCTCAGCACACACCTTCTCACCGATGGTGGCCAGAGATTCCTTCAGGTTAAAGGAGCTGCAGAACATGGAGTAGAGCATTACTGAACTACATTAGCTATTTACTTTTTTCCCCACCTTTTAAAAAAAAACCCATTGGAATAGAGCTCCCTTATTTATCAAATGTAATGGAAGATGATAATGCAGATAAAGCCAGAATTATAAAGAATAATACATTTTTAGGTATGTCTGAACAATAAAGCTGAGCTCTAAACCAAGAAAGCAGGAGAGCATTAAAGACTCCCAGCCTGAACAACCCATACATATGAGAGCTTTCTGCCTACACACTAATGCAAAACCAGTTACCAACCCATATGTGTACAGCACTCATCTAAACCTGCAGACAGCTTACTATGCCACACTCAGGTTCTCAGGGCAGCCTGGCCCAAACCATGAGCAGGGGTAGGGGCTGGCACCCTCATAAGAACACATTAAAAAAAAGCAGTGTGCACATTCCAAAAGAGAACAGAGCAAGAAAAGACAGCTCTGGGGGACTAAGCTGAAGAAAAACTGTCAGCCTGGGCTCTTAGAAAGCCCTCAGCACCTTCTCTGCATACCCTGCAGTGCACAGCCAGAGAGAGGCTTACACTGGTTATTTACCAGGGTGAAAACAGAGGGGGGCCAGGCCTATTCCATACTCACGGAAGATGCATTCCTGTCAGCAGCACCTTGACAATGGCTTTGATTTTCTCTGCAAATCCAGGCACATCCACGACTGCAGGGCCTGCTGCACTGAAGGTGACCAGGAGGACTGTCCCAACCAGGAGGAGCTGCTCCAGCTCCAGCTGGATTTCCAGGAAGCGGGTCTGGTCCATGAGCACTGTCTGCAATGAGGGAGGGAGCCAGCACAGGATGGAGTCAGTTTGCTGGGCTGGGAAGGGACACTGCCATGCAACAGCAAAGGTAAGACAAAGACACAAAGAAGAGCAGCATGTGCTCAGCAGGCCAGCATCAGGAGTGAAATGAAAAGCATTAACTCCTCTTTTCCAACTAAGTAGGTTTCAGAACTGAAAGAGAAGTACCACGGGAGCTCCCAATCAAGATAAATGTTTTAGTGTTGTGGCTACAAATCCAAACAGCTTCTGTTATATCCCGGAAATAGAAGAGTGGAACAAGCACAGCACCGGGGGGTTTTGGTTAAATACCTACCTCTGGAAAAGGCCTGTTCACATGATCCCACTTTAGGAGCTTCAGATAGGCCTGATTTTGTACAGCAGTGAAGCACGAAGTGGACGCTCCACCAGTAGCACCATCACTAGAGTGGGGAGGCAACGTTTCCTGTCTCAGCTTTGCAAGATCATCTGCTGCTTCTTGCAACCACTTTGTGACAAGGTCTAAAGAATCTGGAAGAGCAAGGGAAAAAATCTTGTTCAGAAAATTCCTTTTCAAAGTTAGGTTTTTCCACTAATAATTTCCAAACAATCCCATTAGTTACTATGACTAATACCCACTGTATCAGTTGATGACATGCATTTCATTTATGGCATCAAGCAGAACATCTAAAACAAAACCACACAGCTACAGGAAATCAGAGGTGAGATGATGCTGGGTAATCATGCCCTATGCTGTATTGAAATTAAACTCAACTCCAGTGCACTAAGTGCAGAACTACTGTTCTGGCAGATTCTTTTCTAACCACAGTTTTGGGGCACAAGCTGTCATCTACCATATGAATTCCAGAACTTATAAAAATATCTGGCTTTTTTTCATGATCTACAAGCAAAGACACACAGTTTACTAGGAGGTCAGAGGGGAAGAAAGAAAGGAACAAAGTCATACTTGGCTGTTTCTCAAGAAACTCCTGAAACTTCTTTCTTTCATATTCAGCAGACTGCTGCATTAATTTTGGCCTAATACTACTGACAGCGAAGTTTGCCATATCCATTTTCATTAGGTCTAATACAGAGAAAATTGCTCTAAACAAACAAACAGAAAAAGTTATTCAAGGCTGCAGATGTTTCAGAGGTGCTGTTTACAAGATTTATTACAGACTGTCTAAGGAAAGAGCAAAAACATGCATGAGAAACAGTAAAAGGGTGCTTAACAATTTAAAAGCATGAGACAGAGAGAAAGCTTGAGCAAGCACGTACATGCATGCATGTGCCTCTTCCAAGTAGGAAATAAATCTTGCCCTCCTGTAAAAAAGCCTCCACGGAATTAACTTCACTAGCTCCATAGATTGTATCTCCCAGGATGTGCAATATTGTATCTTGAATGTATAAAAAGCCATCTGGGTTTCCAAGCTCTCTCTGCTGGCAGCCTAGAAAGCCAACCTCAGTGGGAAGTGAATAATCAGACCCAAGGGAAAAAAAAGAAAAGAAAAAACAAACACAAAAACCCCACAGCAAAGAACAACACCTTAATTCAAAGCAACCTAATTCCTGCTGGCCATAATTCTGCCAAGTCAATCCTGAACTCCTGGAAGCTTTTCAAATTAGAAAACAGCAAGGTTAGTGAAACTTCTAAATATTGAGACCTTGAGCTGTTCAGCTGAGAACATGGTGACAAGGCAGAAGCCCTGATGCTCCCAGATGTGGCACAACACACTCCCCTTAGAACTCACAGGGCTTTATACAGGGAGTGGGGTAAAGAGAGCTCAAACTGGGAGGAAAGGACAAACTGGTCGGAAACCAGTAATACTTTTGTCCTATGCTCATGCGGGCTTTTTTTCTCCTTTTGCTGTAGATACTAAATTTTGATAGAAATTGACTATTCACCTACCGCCTTAAGGCTTATATGCCTTTGGCATTTAAGAAATGTCCTTCAGTGACATGCAGGAGCCAGACAAACACTCCAACTCACCAAAAGAGAGATGGTCCTTGTTAATGGCTTCTGGAGCATCTCTCCCCTTCACACCCACAGCTGTATCCCTTTCCTTATCCCTCTTTTTTTTCCTATTAACTCCAGGTTGCACTGCTGAAGCCCCACACCCTCCCCACCTAAAATTACTTCAGGGACTCTGAACATGACTAATAAACACCATTTCAGTACCTGAACAGAGGAACTATTTCATGAATATCTTTCAGTTTCTTAATTTCTTCATCTCGAGCTGGAGCACAGAGAGTCCCCATCATCCCAATAACAAATTTGACCAACTTAGAAATGTCAAGGGCCCCATTCTCTGCCTCCTGTTTTATCAAATCCAGATCAAGAACTTCCGTAATCTGGTTTCTCAGTCTAGTATGACCAGGCAACAAGAAAGACAGGAGATTCTGAAATGGAAAGTTTTTAACAACTCATTAGTTCTACATATCAAAGAGTAGTAAGATCAAAACAGTTACTGAACCACTTCTTACAGAACCACAGAATAGTTTGGGTGGAAGGGACTTTAAAGATCACCCAGTTCCAACTCCCCTGCCACAGGCAGGGACATCTCCCACTAGACCAGGTAGCTCAATGCCCCATCCAACCTGGCCTGGAACACTGCCAGGGATGGAGCAGATTCTTATTTAAACTAACTGCCCCTTACAAGTGGAATTGACCTTTTTGCTTCTTTTTTTTAATGGACCACTCAGCAACTCCAAATATTTCACCTCATTCTGTATGATACAGAAGTTACTAAGTGGTAAATACTCCATGGTACAGATCATACTTCAGACTATTGTGCTTGCTTTTACCAGCCCAGCATTTGGGCATCTCACTGATTCTGTAACTATTCTCACTGCCATAACATGAAGGAAACTTGGGATTTTGAAACCAGTATTACTTACCTTTTAATCATCTTACATGGGTTTACATTTGGCTTTAAATTCAAATTTCTCCTCTGGGCTTACACAACTTATATATGTTCACAGACAATGACATAGGAATGAAAAAAACCAGGAGAGTTCTTTTATGAAAAGCCAAGCTTCAACCACTTTTGCTTATTCATATCAGTGCAGACACTCAAATTCAATAATTTACCTTGATAACACATCATCTTACCTCTTTAATTTCTCCCAATAGTTTAATTGCATGATCATATGTTGGTGGATCTTCCTTTAGCTGAGCTTCCAGACAATCCCAGAAAGCTTTATGCACAATATCTCTTACTTGCTTTTCTAAGCTGTGGGTAAACATGACCAGTTAAAAACAATGATACTTGTCTCTGCACCACATTACAATGATAACTTGCAGCTCCAGAAGAACAGCACGTAGTAATAAGAACATAATGTAATACTGAATATATGATGATTAACAGAGATCTGTCACTTTAAGTTACTCAGAAAAGCAAATAAAACTGGACACAGGATTTGGAATGGTTTCTGTCCTAATAAAGGGTTACCCACATGCAAAGATGGCTACAAATTAAAATAATTGAAAGTATTTATCATATGTTACATCTAAACTCGACCACTGAAGGAAAAATATAAACCACAAAAATTGCAGTTTGTCTTCAAAAGACCGATATTCATGTTCCTTTTAAAGGCCTCACTAAGTAAAGGCAATTCTACCAGGTAAAATTCATTAGTAAACCTAACAGAAATGAAGTAACTTCTCTGACACAAAAGCTTCTGTGTTTCAATGCACAGATACTGCAACTACTCTGAGAAAAGATCCCAGATTAGTTTGTGTAAAAAAATAGACAAATTCCACTGCTCCATTACCAATTCCTAATTCAAAATGCTGCAGTCAGTCTGGGGTATGGGGGAGACTGCTGCTTCAGAGTCCTGGGACAAGAAATCACAGCACACTGGGATCTGTACCACACATGCCCAAACAATTGCTCCAAGGGCTTCACCTTTTATGTATTTAATCCTGCAGAGCTGTTCTGCAGTTCTACAAATGCAAACCTTATTTATCTATTAGGTAACAACCTTACCTGTGTTCTGGTAATTCAGCTGGCTTTATCTGGAAGTCTCCATTAACAACAATTTCATGTGCTAATGCCATGTTGGTGACTCCCTTTGCTGTTTCCATGAGCTCCTCTATTGACACAGGCCGAGCAGGACTGGCTGCAACATAAATTACACTGTCAGACAGTTTTCTACAAAAGTCTACAGCAAATAAAGTCTGCTAAGACTTTTGGACCCTTTCCACTTTATTGACAGTACAGAGGGTCAAATGACAGTATCATCTGAAGACTCTTCTCTTTTCCTTCCCTTCCTTTTCCATCTGGTGAATGACAAAGGTTTGCAGTATTACAGAAAACAAAAAGAGTGAATCCCACTTGATATTCTGGGCTCAGTATGTCAATTGTTTCCAAGTTCTGTCAAGCTCTTTTACAAACCAAACCGAAACAAAACCCCACACCCATACCAGTACTTCTTTAATAATCTTAAAGAAGATTTTATTAATCTTATGGATTAATAGCATCTTAGCATCTTTCTCCATACTGCGGGAAGAAATAATTCAAAACACCAGCATTTTCACCCCAATATTTCCACAAGTATTGTGTAGATGTTGCCACTTCAATTTTACATCTTTCAAGGAAATCACCTCATCTTTAAAGCAGTCAGCAAATACATCACAAAAATGTGAAGCAGTAACACACCAGCAGCTAATTATTCTCATTACTTCCAGTGCAACTGGCACTCCTCCAAACTCCGTTTTTCCCCCCAGAGGCCATGATCAAAGCAAGAGAGGACAAAGTCAAGATGCAGTCCCAGCTCCAATGCCTAAGACCTCTTCCCTGGCAGGCATTTGGGACTGACCAGGATGGGCGAGCAGCTTCAAACTAGGCCTAGAGCATGTGAGTGAGTAAGAGGAAGCACCAAACAGGAAAAAGCAGAATGGTTCTCATTAGGCAGGAGACAAAGGTACTGACTGACTGTAGAAACCTAGAAGGTACAGTTTCAAAAAACTTGATTTGCTTCCTGGATTTACTGGGAATTATGGCTCTTAACAGTTCTGGGCTACAGAACATCCTCCTGGCATTGTTGTAGTGCAGGAAGTGTCACAGGCCTAAAAACAAGTCAACAGAAAGGCAGAGAAGGTACCAGGGATGTAGGTTGTGCTGACTGGGGGAGTAATTCCATTCCCACTGAAGCCACCAGAAAACACTGATTCTCTGTGGTGAAGGGTCCTCCCTGCTGTGCAGTGCCAGTGCAAGCAGAGTGTGTGGGGGCCCTGCAATGCCTTCCCAAAAGTTGGGAGAAGCACCACAGCTCTTCCCTAGTCCAGGTATTTGGGAAAAAGGAGAAAGCTAGATCATTAGTGTCCTCATGTGAGGCAGGCACGAAGGGAAAGGTTTAATCTGGCTCCTCCAGAAAACATCTGTGGAATGGAATGGGGGAAGGAGCCACAGCAGAACTGCCCTAGTGGATCCATTCCTCTCTGTAGATCATTCCCTTCAATTACAGTCCAGGCATAGGAGTAACATACTAATCCCCAAATGAAACAAATCAACCAGGGATCTTCATAGGCTGGGTTCAGGCAAACTATTATGACTGTCTCATTTGATAACCCATGCTGACTGGACTTAGGTAATTACATAGAAAAGATCTTTTAAAAATAACTGTCCATCACTTGTCTGCCATTCAGAGCTCTTCTGAGTACATGCAGCATAGCTCTAATGTGCTAATTTTCATTAATATCTTGCTCTTTTCCTGCAGCCCTTCTAAATCCTTGTTTCCTTCTGCTTGGAGCTTAATCTTGCAGAGTGACTCTGGGAACACAGCAAGGATTGATATTCTGAGAAGAACTAGCAGACAGCAAAGTTCACAGCTGAATGAGAGTGCTCTTGTCCCACTGCCAAATGACTTCACTCCAGCAGTGGGTGCACTAAAAGCCAAGACTCTCATTTACCAAAGAACGCTCCTAAATCATTCTCATGTCTGCTCCCTTACACAAGGGAAGGGCCTGAAACCAACCAGTTCTTTGTGGTACAATGCAGTGCAAGACTGTGCTCTGCTTTTCACTTTCATGTGTTCAGAGCCTCTCTCCATACATACGTCCCATTTCTTATCAGGCAACCAGCAGGGCATAAGAACATAAACTCCCTCAGAACATCTCCTCGGTGTAACATGACACTAAACACAACAATAAACCTCAAGCAATAATGAATACTATTAAAAAATAAAAAGAATACAACTAACAAAATGTTATGGGCTGAGACACCCTCTACAGAAATTTAGAGCTAGTTATCTGAGCACTTCTGCCTCTTTGAACTGAATCCCTGGAGCCAGAAAACTTCCCCTTGGTTTTATCTATAGATTTGCCAGAAATATTTGGCAGCCACATTTCATCCAGCTCCCCATGTTCAAAGCTGAATGACAAGGAAAAATATGCCTTAGGAACAAGCTCAAAATACACAGTCCTGCTTAACACTGGAATTAGCATTGGGATAAAATACATAACTTTCCATCTACATTGTGAGGGGGATGACAGGCCATTCCTGTGTTGTTAACAGCCTTCCTTGCCCTGCAGTAGAAAGAGAGGCTGCAACAATCCAGAAGGTTCAGCTGATAAGGCAAACAGCAGCAGCAGTAGCTGGAACACACCAGGACAGTGCCTACCCCTTCCACGAGCACAAACACACAAGGGTGTTTAAGACATGTGGGGCTCAGAGCAACGTGGTCATTGTGTACAATTAAGTACTAAAAGAAAATGGCGAGAAAGGTGTTACAAACAGTTTCAGAGCGAATCATCAGGAGTCACACTACATTTAATTGCAAGACAGCCAAACTTGCACAGAATGCTATAAAACAACAGGATTGCCTGCACCAAAAACTATAGATTTTTTTTTTAAATTATTTGTCACAAAGCAGTTTTGCTTACACTTGGGTGTGTCATCTCTGTGTGACCCTGGAGCACTCTGTCGTATTCTTTTTCGGACAGACTGATCCGGGTTGTCCAAGGTGTCCTCTTGACCATCCTCTAAACCACTCAGCTCTTCTTCACTTGACTGTAGCTTGTCAGGATTCTGAGACATTTTCAGTTGGTTCTTTACAAAAATAAAGAAACATGAAGAAGGGAATGAATAAGCATTTTCTGACATGGCTGAGCGGGTAAACATCACCAGGAGTTCTACTGATTAAAAAAAAAATTAAGAATGAAAGAATTCTTATGAGGAATTATATGATGTCATACCCATAATGTGGCTGGAGACCTGGACTCAGTGACTCATTTCCCGTCTTTCACAAAGTGAGATGCTTTCAACACAGCTACCATTTATTAATCTGCATTCCTAGTAAGTTCTCAAAAATCTGAAACTGCTCCCTTGCCATAATAATAGAGATGAGAGTAAAAAAGATATTTAGTTTTCTTTCTCAGCACTGCTTCTGAGAGCAGTGAAAAACACCTTCAGAACAGTATTACAAAGATGTTTTACAAAACGATTATGCCAAATGAGATGTTTCCTCACTACACAGCAATAAATCTTCCTGAACACAACATACTCCCAAACTATGAACTGCCCCAACTGCTCAGAACTTAAAAGCTTTCACTCTGAGCCATCCAAAAGCATTAAGAAGCAGGAAAAGGATTAGAGAGACATCAATATAACATTCTACTCCTCTATTCCATGCAAGAGTCATGATTTATGCATAAAATTTCAGGGTTTTTAAAATTAAGACAGTAACAAATAGTTATTGAAGAGATTATGTTATTAGACATTATATTATATGATTTTTTATTATAATACAAGAATCACATTACAAAAATATGTAAATTACATCACAGATACCTGTAGTGTACCCAAAGTTATATTGAAAAAACTACCATTAGAAAAGCAAGTCTCACCATTCATTATCTTCACTTATTTCATGCCCAGTTTCCCCTCCAAAGAATGTAATTTGTACATCCCCCATTGAAAACTGTCATGCTTGATACTGCTGTTCAGACTTCAGTTTTACAGCAATCTATTAGAGAGCATATGCTGTCTCTAACTCAATTAAATAGCCTGGATGTTCTGTGAAGTGGGAATCAAGAAGCGTCTGCCTTTCAAAATAAAAGAAGGCTCCTGGAAAAACTTCTTTCCCCTAGTAACCCACCATGCCCACTTTCAAAATTTGAAACAAACTCAGAGTAAGAGATACACCCTCCAGTGGCACCTCACAGCTAGTAAGAGAAACTTGCAGCATCAAAGATTACACTGAAGAGGATGCAGCAGAAGTAAGCAACGGTGCAAATATAAAATGCAGCACTGAGACTTTTTTATTTTCCTACAAGAGCTGTAATAAATTACCCTGCTCCACCAGTGCTTCAATTGACTGCACCAGTGTGATTCTACAAGACAGCTGGAAAGCTCAGTGCATGAAGTGTAAGAAACAGTTTTGTTCCACAGCAATGACTCAGAACCATCATCTTGCTTGATGCTTGAGGGACAACAGCATGCAATACTTGCCCACAGCACTGTGTGATTTCTATTTTAGAACAGAAAACAGCATAAAAAGCATGAGATAAATTACATAGGAAAACCAAGGCATCAGTACAGGTGTTGTCAGAGTCAGTCTATAACTGCACCAGTCACTGATGTCCCTGCTCCAGATGCTTGATAATGAAGAGTCACACACACAGACAACCCAGCTGGGACAAAGAAGGGTTAATTCATGCACAGCTGCAGTCACATTGCCACCCTGTGAACCAAGGCAGAGAGAGCCTCCAGCTGGGTGTCACACCAGGCATCCCACCCAGCATGCAACAGGGAAACCAGTGGGAAACCAGTGACATGCTCCAGGGAAAGTGGATCTCCCCTCTAGGGGACAGCAGGTCTGTTACTGCAAACACTCCACCAGCAAGAGGACGAGAAGCTCTGTTAATAAAGGAGCTGTTCACTAAGATCATAGCAACAGTTGGAATATAAAATAAAAACCAGGCCTGGTTAAACAAAGGAGGGAAGCCTGTTGTCGAATTCGGATGGGATAATAGCATTATGATAAAGGCTTCCACATTAATTCCACCAGACTAGACAGTTGTTCCTCCCATCCATTCTCTTTCACAAAGCATCCTCCTGAAGTCAAAATCAGAACCACAAAGATAACTCACCCAAGACACACTTAAGTCTTTAATGCACATAACACTTCCTCTCAATCTCTCACTGCACTTTAACCTCACTGCCCCAAGAAAAGCAGAAAAATATTATAATATACCTTACTTACAGAGGGGAAAGTGAGGTGTGAGGTAAGTTGCTTTAGGACACACAAAAGATAAATGGCAGGGACCAGAAGACAACGAGGCAATGATTGCCATCCCCAGCTCTGCCCAGCAGGCCATCATTCCTACCATGCAGGCTACATCCCAAAGTGCTGCCTCCCATAAAATGGCAGCTCAAGAGCTACAGTCTCAAACCCAAGACTCATTTAATTACCACTTGTTTAAGAAAAGTCCTATTTCAGCTGTGGAAGGTGGGTACAAGAACTCCTGGGCCACTCCACCAAGTGACTGCTCAGCAGATGAGTTAAACAGGCACACTTGTTGGTTTAGTTAGTTTGCAGCAGTCTACCCTTTTCTGCCGGATTACAGCTATTATTTGCCAGAACACATCTAGAACGTATCCTCTTTCCACCGGGTAAATAAGCTGGACAATAAGCTCTTCCAGAAGCACAATCATCACCTTTCCTTTCACAGGAACAACCCTGGCTCTTAAATGGAGCAAACCCTGCTTCTTGGCACCTTTTTTTTTTTAATAAAAAGAGAACCACCCAAGCAAACGAAAACGTAAACCAAGTATTTCCCACTGGTTCTGTAAGCCATCTGGAGCACTAAACACACATCCATTCCCCGTGCTCCAGTGGGGCCCTCTGGGGGCCGGGCGGTCCCTCGGGCCCCCCTGTCCTGTGTGACACAGCAAGGGGCAGATGTCCCGACCCCATCCCCACACCACCCCTTCCCTTTGCCGGCCCCTCTCCCCACCCACCGCTTCCCCCTTCCCAAAGCCACGCCGCAGCCCGGCCCCCTTTCCAGTCAAAGGGGCTGCTTGTGCCATCCTGCAGTGTCCCCTCAGCCCTGCTGCGTGTGGGGCCCTCCCGCCGCCAGCCCCAAGGGGAGACACACAGGGGGCCGGCCCATTGCATCCCATCCCATCACACCCCACCCCATCCCACGGCA